>KI628626.1:0-132379 GCA_000503235.1 Sclerotinia borealis F-4128 | reverse complement strand
ATGCGCAGGGTCATGATAAACCACGTTAATATAAGTTTTAATAATATTTTCTAATATATTATATAGAATAGGATTTGAGATTATTTAATCTTTAATAATAATTTAAGATATTATTTAAATCAATTTTTCTCTTTCTTTTTAAAAATAGATTTTTGATTTTAATTTTAATAAAAATCAATTAATTTAATATTAAAATATTAATATAATAAACTAATAATAATAATATTAAAGTTATTTGAGAATTTATACTAAAATAAGAATACTAATTTAAAATAAAATATTATTTTTTCTAAATATATTCAAATTTGAAATAGTAATTCAATTATATAATATTATTATAAATAATAATATAATTATTAAAATTAATATAAAATAAAATACTCAAACTTTCTATAAGTTTCTATTTTTACTTTATTAGAATTCTTAATTATTAATATCAAAGATTATAAAAATAGAATTATTTATAATAAATTATTTAATTCTCCTAAATAAAACTTCAAGATAAATAATATTAAATTCAATATAAAATTTGATTCTTTTAATATTTGAAATTTTTTATAATTTTATATAATACTTTTAATATCAAAGAATTCGATATAATAGATCTGAAATCGATATTTATAATAGATATTATTTTATTTATAAAATAATTCTTTTCTTTTCTTTTTTAAAGATTCAAAATAAACTCTTGTAATTTCAAATTAGATTTTGAAAAATATAATAAGATAATTCAATAGTTTTAATAATCTATTAAAAGAATTTCTAGATTATTATAGTTTATATTGAATTTAATATAAATTCTTATAATAAAATCAAAATCGTGCACGATACCGGGACGTGCACGATACAGGGATATCGGTTATAGGTGTTCCTGCCGGAAATGCGGTGCTCATTGCAGCACTTCACAAGCAGATCCCCAGATATGCGCCGGGCATCGATCCCCAGACTGTCGTTAGTACGGGCCCTTTGACCTGGAAACCTCGACGATTTCATCTCCTATATAGCACGGCTCACGGGAAGCTTGGGCTATCGCCGTATCGGATGTCAATATTCTTCTCGTTTCGATTATATGCATTTCAGTCCCAACGACATTGGGAATGTGGTGGCTGAACATCAAGAAAATCTCCGAATAACGCGAAAAGGCGAATAATATCAACTCCAACCTTCAAAACGATTCCGATAATAAGCTTTGATACAATGTGAATATCATGCTCACATCAACCTGCCAATATACTTCGCAGCAGGGAGGTTATTCGAAGATTGGGATTATCTACTATACTATCCAACGAATTGCTGAGGCTCTGTCATTTGTAAGACGGGAGGTAAAGGGATGTAGTTCCCGATTGAAGACTATCTACTCGAGTAGGGGCTGTTGAATCAGAAAACAATGATTAGAATTTTGAAGAAAAAGTGATTATTTCGAAGATTGCTTTTTCCCCAAAAGATACTCCACATCCGATTAGGTAAGCAAGCTCAAGCTCAAAACAAAGTTGCCGATGCACCTTAAGAAAAAGGCATCATGAAACTGAACAATGTTTTTCCAATTTCCTTGGCCAGGAATGGGTCTTTCAGGATCCGCGGGTTGTTGGAGACTGTGACAAGGAGTTTTTTGGGCCCCTCATTGCTCGTGGCGCTGTCGTCAAGATTGTAGTTGTCTAGGTTCCGGTACAAGCTCAAGCGGACATCACGTTTCCAGACATTACGATTGTTGTCTCTGGTGATTGGCATTGTCATTTTGTAACCGATCACAATCTGGCTCTCGCTGGTGTAGCCATCTGTGAGGGGTCTGGATACTTGTGCCATTGGACTCGATTTGACAATGGCTAGCTGCAGAGTATCGAGAGTTCCGTTTCTCGAAGAATCTGCACGCCATTTAGCTTGAACTGTTGTAGAATGGCGGGATTTTCGCTGATGTAATTAACATCACCCATGACGCCAACGTCAATTGCGGAGGTGGGTAGGCCTTGACCGTGGCGGTATTGAGAGAATGCATCCAAAATGTGCTGGCAGAGCCATAGTTGGACTTGCCCCATTGACTCCATTGACCTGACACCGAGCTAAAGAGCACAAAAAAGTCGAGAGGCTCCGAGGCAACTACATTGTGAAGGTCCCATGTACCTTGAAACATTGGTGCTTGAACGATTCCCAGTCCTTGTGGGTCATTTGAAAATATTCACCGTCCTGGAATGGGGTTAGAATTTAGATGCTTAAGTATCACGAGTAGGGGGACAATAGCTTACCTTCAAAACCACTGAAACTTGAATGATACCAGCGATTGGGAAACGCGCTTCACTGATAAGACACTGAATATCGGCCAAATTTGCAAAGCTACCAGCAACTATTTGCACGGTGCAACCTTGAACAGTTAGTTCTGTAACCAAGGTCACTAGTTGGGTTTTAATCTCATCAATAATACCCAGGGTGTGGAGAATGTCCTGATCAAGTCAGGACCAATTGGAAACAAGTTCGGAAAGTTCGATAGAAATTATCCTGATTCTCATGACCACATCACGGACGTCTAATGAGACTTCATCATCTTTCACTTCGATTCCTCTCTCTTGGGCACAACGAAGAGTTTTAAGCAAGCCTCTCATCTCAATATCCCACCGCTTTGAAGCCTTAGAGGTTGCAGTTGAGCAAAGCTCATCCGGGATTGAGATCCAATGGAAGTGGGTAATATGTACTACGCCATCGTGAATCGTATACTCCAATTCAGGGTCGACTTCCTGCTTCTTGGAACGGCTCTGAAACTTCGAGAGCACATTCAAGGTTCCGTCAAGACTTAAAAGTAGCATGTTTCTGGATGTTGTTGATTTGCAAGGTTGCGAAGTCCACTGAGGGCTCGTTACGAAGCGCGCGTGTGAGACCTAGGATCTCTGCGTATTGTGGCTCGGTGGACTCGATTTGACAAGACTTTGTCAGCCAGAGTAGGCCAGCGGATTTTAAATCGCTGATAAAAGTCCTTTAGCGCATCAAACTTCTCTGTAGATATATGGACAATCGGAAAGTCATTAGTTGCATATTGATGCGTGGTCCAGGCTAAACCACCCTTTCAACAAAACTGAAAGGAAAGTTCTTCGCTTACATCTGCGAGCAAAGCCCCTCCTTGAAAATACTTGACTGAAATAATATATTGATTGGGTTTGGGACTTTCTGATAACGAACAAAAGTCCACCAAATAATCCCAATTTCTAAGACTGCTAGCAAGCCGAGTCGAAATAGAGCAAGTCTCCGACAGTCTTAAGATAGAGACCTTCTTTTTACCCGTCATTGTCAACAGCGAAGAGGTATATTTGCGTTGTGGTAATACAGTAAATTGTTGTCGTAAACAACGGTGTGGTATTCTCAGAAAAATGCCGAAATGGAATCAGAAATGGACAGGATACACGAATCGGCTCATCAGCTCTGGTATCGTCTTCACCCAACCATTAGCTAGGGAGTAGCCCCTAAAAGTCCGTCAGCATAATCGACTCCAATACCTATTCTTGTCACGTTTCCCATCGTGCATAACTTGCTATAATAAAGTTGCCTTTTTGTGTCTAGAAACGTCGGTTGCCGCGAGATTGTGTCCCCTTGTTCGGGTCAGTCTTACCGGAGCATAAATCCTTTCAAATTGATTTTCCATTCGCTTGAAGCAATTTCCGAATATTTGACATGTTTTCCCGATATTCGGCATAGCTTGAAGAACCCACAATACTTTTAGCTTTGAAGTGTTTGAGTAATGCTGGACTACTTGCGTTTGCTGCAGTGATAAAGTCGTAAGATTCAACCTGAAACCTCTGGTCGGCTGGATCTTGACTGATATCGAGGCGAAAAAACTCTATGTTAATCACGAATAAGCCCGGGGATGTATCTTCGAACGCACAGGAAGAGAACATGGGTTCTCTATAAGTGGACACAAAGCTCTCGAGGATCACTGCTGTCGTTTCCCCCGTTCTAGTCCCAATCTCCAGGATGCGAGGGTTTGGTTTACCATGACTCAAAAAACGAGGAAATCCCTATTTTCCAATCGAAGGCAGAGTCGTACAATTTCGTCAGGACGCCATCTTGTATTAGCAAATCCAGAGGGTCGATTTCTCCATTGAATGAGCCCTCTATTGCCTTGAAAATGCGCACCACAGTTATGCTCACTAGAGTCTGAACGTCCATCGCAGTTGCCTCGACGAGTGATAGTCTGTCGACTGACGATAGGGCGATCATTCTCCTGGCTCCTCGGCGTACAAACAGCCATCTGGTTATGCTTGTTAGACCTGAGCATCAATCCACGATCGTGATGTGATAACAATTTAATCGCTGAGTACACATTTATCCTCATCATCATCATTCGACCGGTCAACAGGATGAGCAAAAAACCTTATCAAGCAATGAAATTCTCATGAATGTACTTCCAGCATATGCCGCAAATTTCAAATATCGAGCATCACTTCCGATCGAATAATTGGCTTCAAAAAGATTACTCCTCTGCACTGTCATTTTTTATTAAATATCTCTCGATGATTCCAGTATATATAACCCAAGCCGTAGAATCAGCTGCTCCATCTAACTCATACACGCTATGAAGTCCCACAACACCTGTATTTCAAACCGGTGTAGCCTTCCAGATTTGACGGCAAGTACGATAAGATTGGACAACATTGTTGGAATAGGGTTTTCAGACGGACATAATTATCACCATCGGGACCAAACTCGGTAAGGCGAGGGATAGCACCTCAACCACTGAGTTGAAAGGTCCTTGGTAATTGGTAGAATCGGAAGTGAGGATCTAATCCACGACAAGAGTAGCCGTTGCGCTGTTATGTTGCGATAGCAGGGGGATATCTAACTAATTGAGACGAAGATTGGTGGGCGGGTCTGCCAACGTCCAAGACGAATTTACTACACATCTTCGGTCAATAATCTCCGCAATAATGAAGAACTCCTTTCTTTTTTACACAGGGGTAGCCCTGATCATACCCCAGTCTGCATCCCAGCGGTTTGCTTTTTATAAAATCTGTCCATATGTCGCATTAGATCTACGTTTTCGGTGAAATCTTGAAAGGATTGGCACAGAAACAAAAGTATGCTATGAAACGACGAAAGTACTTAGAGAGGTAACATTAAACTATTATCGATAGGACTCAGATATTCTACCCTAACACATCCATAGTAGATGAAGTTCATGGCCATCAATATGGACCTTGGTTTGTTAGATCTACTTTGATGTTCATAGCACGGGTGTTGAATGGCAAGGTGACTTCAAGTGCCTGTAAGGAAATCGCTGAGAGATGAGTAAAACAAACGAGCCAGAATGGCTGTGCTGGCATGAACCTAAGTGTTTACAGACCAGGAATAGACGGAGAATCAGCCAGTATGATGATTGAGATGCTAGCCACAATCCCTTCTGAGCTCATGTCCAAACCACAGAGTCCCAAGTCGCAATGTCCAAATTTGAGACAATCAAATTCCATCAAACCATTTCAGCTGGAAAATGGAATAGGAAGGGTGGTCTTCTAGATGACCAATTGCTTTGCGGTGGAAGCTGGAGGAGTTTTGATTGAACAAGCATAAAAAATAAATGTCGCAATTGTCGCAAAATCAATCAATTCAATTCAATTGAATACAGAAATCACGATAATTAAATATTCAGATATGCAACAATACTCTTCGAAGTATTTCTATTTTTGGAACGGTGAGGTAAAGGTGATTGTGAAAGTGAATGGAGATGAATGGAAGAGGAGAAACATAAGACCCGTATAATTGGGAGATAGTGTATTTTATCTTTGCTACTTCTGCTTCGAAGAGGATTTTACAGCATTTGATGATTCCGATATTTCCAGTTTCGAGGATAGTAATGCAGCCCGGTAGTCCAAATCGAATTCCGAGAACTAGACAGTTTTGATTCTAGAAGTCATATGGAAGACTGCACTCATTTGGAATAATGAATCCAATCCAAAGATTCACAGGTTTTCAACTATTTGAAAGACTTAAACCATTAAATAGCCTACAACAGTTACTGAGGCGTAACTTTCCTCTGGTTGGTGATCATGTTTCGGCATAGCAAGGTGTAGTGAACTGAGACGCTCTTGCAATAACGAAGTAAAGGAGAACCATACTTGTAGGTTCAAGATTGAAGATCAATCCCTTCTCAAACATTTGAATGAATGTTGAGAGTGATTCTGTGATTTCTCATTGACCTTGATCAAACCCCGTCTCGTTTTCGAAGCAATTCCCAGTATCGCCAATATTTCCCTATAGAGCATTCAATACTCTGATTTTCAACCACAATTACATATACCAAGCTTTTTCTTAAACTTATGTATCTCTCGACTTATCACGATCCTATGTTTCCAATCGCCAGTCTAACGTCTTCCATATTTGCAGCCAGTCAAGCGATTCCTATTTGGCAGATCACTTGCTAAGATGAACTTTGTGATGACCGCTATTTGTGTATGCGTATCACGTTTGAATTGATATAACCTTACTCAGAATATGTATACACTTCCATAAGTTTAGTTAAGTTTAAACACTGGAGAGGATTTTTGTTTGAAAGGCTTCAAAACATGATTTGTTATCCAACCTTGAAACCTTGAGATTTATAAAACCAGATGATATCAACTGAAGTTTTAGACCAACGACATTCAATCTAATCTTTGGCCGACAGCTTCTCGCATAATTCCCGCATCGACTGACAATTGCTCGTTTCCTCTTGGGTCTTCAACTTTTCGATGTTTTCGACCTTGAGATTAGTGCTCACATGGGACACCAATATCGTTTGATAGGTTTAGACGCCAGTTCCCGGAAATAAACCACTTCGATAATTTGCAGATGAACTTGAGGATTTCAATCGAAGTCCGTTGATGGGAAAGCGTTGGAGTCCTTTTGTACCATGTAATCCAGCAGTGGGAACACCGGAGTAGAGACCTGAGCGCTCTTATTGTTTTCTATACCTCATAATCCTGGATATGTTCCCTCGGTATATCCATTAGCAGTATTAGGAGTTAGACTCATCCTAGATACAGCTATACATTGATACTCACCAGAGGTAGATAGCCATTCCCGCTTAAGAAGTCATTTCCAGTATTAAGGCGTATCGCTATCATATAGGAAAGAAATCAGGATCAATCCGCAACAAATAAGCGACGAAATGTAGCATTAATGCAGAAGTACGGGCTAAAGATGAGGTCGATTAGAAGGGACGACGTGGTAGGTGAGTAGGTTTGCAGGATCACGACGTGGAAATGGTGAAGGCTTGAATTCGAAGAGAGGAATAGAATCTAGTGGGTTTCCAGTGGACGGTGAAAAATGCTTTGAGAAGCAAGGTAATGCTCTTGAATTTCATGGACTTCTTGATTTTTCATGTGGTATCAGTAGGTGTGAGGCATATAGGTTCGATAATAACATGTCGTAAGATAACTTGATTTACACTTGGTACAGTACAACTGACGACTGGATGAGAGTGAACGAGCGTTAGTGAAGATATCATCTTCGACTGAAAGGAAAGTATTCCATCGTTGAGACTACCCCCCGAATGAGGATAGTTCTGCAATTGATATAGAAAATCAAAGCCACTATGCCCATCAACTAATGTCGAATCCAATTCCTTCTGAGAAATTTATCGAATAACTGTACAATCCCATCATCATCAAAAAGCATCAGCCCGTCACCAACTTTGAAGTATATGCGAGAAATTAAGCTTTAAGTAAAGGTCGCCCAAAAGTTCACAACGTCCACAACTCGTTATTCGTCGTGAACATCATACTCCACACTTGTTGGATACGGCAAAGCATAGTGCATTCGATAATTGTTAGACTTGATTGAAACGTGGGTTTAGAATGAAAGGAAATGTATGGGAAGGAAGTGAGACAATTTACAAGAGGAAAACAGTTCAAGTAGAAAACTCGATGGACCACATTATAAGATTTGAAGTAAAGGCTAGCTTTACCAAATCCAGTGTTTGTATCAGTTGGTGTTCCGTATAGAGCACTAGTGACGTTTGCCGTAACATAGGGCTAAAAAAGCTCTCTCCATCATACAAAATCACAAGATTTCCCTGCTGGCGCAATGGTAGCGCGCAAGACTTCTATTCTGATATCTTGAGGCTGTTGGTTCGAATCCAACGTAGGGAGTTACCCTGAGTATCATCGGTTTGAGTCCGACGTTTGAAATCTGTCTTTTTGCATTTTTGTTACATTTTGTAGGCGTTTTTTGAGGTCTGTACGTGGGCTTTTCTGGGAGGGTTTCTCCACTATCTCAAGTTTTAGGGCGAACGGGAGGGGCAGGCTGGTTTACTTTCCGATATCCTCAGCGAACCGTACGAAAAATTCACTTGGTTGTGGGACAAGAAAGGTCTCATGGTAGGCTTTTCTGACCAATGATCTAGCTAATTTGTATAAAGTCCCGCTTCTCCCTAGAGCTCTCGGGGTTGGTGATGAAAAAACTTTTCTTCGGCTTGCATGGCTTGAAAAAGAATTTTGGTGGGGTTGATGGATTCGATTTAATAGTCTTGTTTCTGATTTGTTCATATCGATTAGCCAGGCCCCGCTAGCTTTACTTCGCTTGCACCCATCAACCCCCACCACACCCCACCACATTCATTCTCACCTAAAAATCATTCAAATCAATTGCAAAAAGTTCAAAAGGATAATATCTTGAGTGAACTCGAGATCGCAGGATGCGGCTTCTGTGGATCGAACACAGTGCCTCCAGATAAACAGATGAATCTATTAGGTTCCTGAAGTTGACTTCAGTCTGGCGCTCTCCCAAGTGAGCTAAAGCCGCTTGAGAAGTTTGTGTTGTTTGTATGGTTATTATTGTCATCTTCGATACTTAATGGCGATGCTAGAATCTCTATCGACCTTGGGTTTTGGTACGAGATAATTCGTCGGTAGGGGGAGAGTAGCTTGTGAGTTCAGCGTTCTATGCCATTGAGATTTATCGGTGGATTAAATTTTGTTACTGACTGATACTGTTCACTGGATCTTAATGTTGTGAGATTTTAGGTAAATCATGTTGGTCCAGTTGTGTACAACACGTTGGAGCACTTAAGTTATTATATTTGAACATATTAGTAGCTTCCTACCGGTATTCATTGCTATTTATATCCTGAAGTCAAATTCTTGTTCAGTGCGTATAATCCCCATGATAGAGTCGACGTGTCTATTTTTTCTTACTCCGTGACAATCTGAGCCTATTACCGGTAACGGGTTCGTGGTACGTTCATATATTGAAGTAACCAATTCCATGCTATACAAATAACAAACAATCAAACCAAGTTCTACAGAGTGTAAATATCCGATAGAAAGTTAGTTGTAGGCTTGTGGCAAACGTTCGCAACGCCGAAATCTTATATCCCCGGAGAACAACTTCTAATCAACGCTTGATAATCTGACCATGAAATCCAATATGAAGTCTCGCATCGTAAATCTCATTCGATAGTTTCGACTGCACTGTTTTTTTGTAAATAATTGTTAGAGTGAGAGCCGAAGGACGTTATGGTAATTTTCTTGAGGACCAGGCCTAGCCCTGAAGATCATCTCAAGGCTTGACCGAGCACTCCGGAGCTCCGATTCTGTCAATTTTGGTATCGTACATTTGCATGTTCCAGGCCGGATCTGCCTTGCCGATTAGGAAGATGAGGGAGGGAAACTTGGTGCTTGGTGTATATCTAGATTTGATAGTGATGAGAATCATACTACAATGCTGTATGGAATAGGTTTTTGTTAGCAGTAGGTGATGAGTTTGTTTGCAAAAAGATAAGGGGCAGGAACCACAGATCTCCAAACATACACAGGGTACAATTGCAAACACCAAAAAATATCAATTGAGCATCAGTCTCTCTAATCCCCAGACCCCTACAACCATAATCCCTCCATCTAAAAGAGTTGACTACCCTGAACACCCCTCGCTCGGGCAACGGGCCCTGTGCTTACAATCCTTCCAGACCGCAAACCTTAAGTCCAGATCTCCATCCTCGGATACGGTCTTAACCTAGACTAATATCCCGAGAACAGAAAAGAAATCCAATGGTTTATGAAGTTATTACAGTATGTAGGTATGAAAAGAAGGATTTGATATGTATGTGTAAAATCATCAATTTGATATTACAGTACGACTTCACAAGCCACTACTAATGAATCCGTAATTCTGCAGCGTAACATTGATTGCAACGTAAGGTAGGCGGGCACAGCGGAATTTTGTCGGTATGTTATAGGGTATGTTCTTGTATGTTTTAGGGTTTGTTCTTAGGTATTTTCGTACTCTAGGGTAGGACGGACCCCGAAATCTGAAAAATGAATAGCTTGTGTTATGCGCATAACTTTTGTTTTATGAAGTGTACCCAGCACGCAGTAGTTTATAAAAGTAAGAAATTTGAGAGCAGTTTTATGTAGTGTAATGTCAAGTGATTTCATTTGATGTGATGTGAGATGCACGAAATTCATAATCAAGCAAGAATATATGGAATGATAATATTTGGGATGCAGAACCCCCTTCATTTTCGGTAATGTTCAAATTTCTTCTCGCCAGCCTTATCTCCCCAAAATCTAGAACCAGACAATATCTAATAACCTCTCTCTGATTTCTTGCAAGCAGCAAAACGTTCCCATCATATAGTAAACCCTCTTGGATTATTAACTGATCATTATCGATGAGGTGTTCTGGGGCAAAATAATTACACAACAAGGTTAACACTTTCGAGTGTTCTGGTAAGATTACCTTAGGTAGTGCTACCCTATGCAGGGCCTATGAGGGAATTGACGATTTAGGCTTTTAGCAGCTCCACTATGACAGAATCACATCGATTGGATCCCTGTTCAAACGCGGCTTGGTGGGCGCAGAATTCCTATTTTCCAGTTGACTTTACTCAAGAAAGTCGGAGTTACGACGCACACAGAACGATGGATTATTTGAGTGACCCGACCATGTATGTAACTACTGTTTTTAAATAGTGTGAGTGTTCCCCCGGTAGGTGCAGATGATCTCTCTTCTTCGCTTTCTTTACCTGATATCATATTCGCTGTTTTGTATTGTCTTGAATCTTGACGTTTTCTATCTTCTTCAAGGCTGTGTGAGAGTTTATTAACTACGTATCGATAACTCTACGATCCTCGATATCCTTCTATATACATACAGAAGAAACCACAGATAATCCAGAAACACACACATATATATATATATATAAACCCAATTCTTCGAACACACCCAAACCACACAACACAGCACCCACCACCTCCCCAAAATGTCAGGCTCACCCACCCCAAAAACCACCCTCCGCCCCTCCAAATTCATCGAAGGACCTCCCCTCACCTCCACAACCCCCAACCTCGCACAAACAAACGAACAACTACACAGCATCCTCCTCGAAATGGATTCCTATGAGTCCTCTCGCAAATCACAACGCCAAACCAAATCGCGTTCTTCCTCTAGTAGTTCCTCCAACTCGCATTCCTCGCATTCGTCCAGCTGCTCTACATCTTCATTTCCTTTTTTCGCGAGTTGTGCTTCCAAAAGAATGAGTCATGATTATTCAGCTTCAACTTCTCCTCCTTCTACATCTACATCTACATTTATATCTACAGCTATATCTACATCTGCGGGTTGTAGGAAATCTGGCGTGAGAGCGAATTTGGATACGGGAAATGCTTGCACGGCACTGTCGAGCTTGGATTCTTCACCGGGGAGAAGTAGGGGTAGTACGATTGAGAGCATGAATGCGCCAGGGTTGGTGGATGAGGGATCAATTCGAGATGTGCAGATATTGGGGTTGAAGATTAAAGGGAGATTGCGGGCTTGGAGTCGGGGGAAGGATGATATGGGTAGAGCATATGCAGGCACTTGAAGTGGGATGGGACGACATGGATGGAATAAATGAGTGTTATGATGGGATACCCGATATGAGGTTATACGATGGATCATGGAGCGAATCACTGGTATCGTGGGGATATTGGATGAAAGAAGGGATGATCTTGTTGGTGAATGATGAGTGAAGAAGTCTCACGCACGTCAATGTCCGGAATGAGGGGAAGATGCTGTATTACAGTAGTATGGAAGGAGATAGGTTAGGTTAGTCACTGGCATTGGCCAACGCAGAGCCACGAATGAAGAAGAAGGTCCCGAGACAAGGATTCTATGGAGGGGGAAATGAAGTACGACAGGTGATATGTCGAGATGATTAGATAGATAGACTGTTACTTTGACAACCATGCCAAAGAGCAAGTTTAGCATAGATAATTAAAAATGAGTATGCAAGTACCTGTACCTACCTACTATTTCTGTTCAAACCCAACGCGAAATCTTATCCGAAGTATTCGGATTAGATTAGATATTTTCAATCTTTATAATTGCAATAAACCTCGCATTGATTTAACAGAGGAGATGCACTACCGAACCGTCTTTCTTTATCATCTTCTTCGAAAAAGAAAAAAAAAGGGATGAGTAAAACCGTCAATCTCAAGTTCTCAACAGTCAACGTGCACAAGTTGCCAGGTGACTGGCAATATTTGTCTCCTGCAGGAGACTATCTGTATTTATCCATCCATGCTTATTAGTTACTGTAAGCAGTGTAGCTTCATGTGTGCCGGCACTTGACGGTAGTGAATTTCACAATTACTCGGTATTTCGGTATAAAACATTTCGTTTATTTTATGCACGCACAAAATATCCCCGCACCCCCTCCCTCTTCTACCTACAAATCAATCCACAACACAAAATGCTCCTCCCCACCCCCACACCTCCCCAAATTCGCTCTTGGCAACGCACCCCCCTGCTAACCCAGCACCTCTACCGCTTCACCCGCCTCCTCTACTCCCTACTAATCATCCCTCCTCAAATTCCCCTCCTCCTCATTTACTCTCTCCTGCACCTCCCTTATCACGGCCGCTCGCACTGGTCCTTCCGTTACCGACTTACACTTCTCATTGCCTCCCATCTAACCTGGGCTTTACACCCCGGCACCCACCCCCTCAAAGACGTGCTCTCCTTCCCCGCCCGCTGCACCATCCCTCCCCTCCCAGCTACCCAGCACACCTGCCTCGAAGTCATACCACCCGCCTCCGAGGATTGGTATACCGACGATGCACTATCGCCTCACACAAATACACAGATCGGTATACACAAACCCATCCAACCAGAAAGCTGTCCCTGTTTCTGGCAATGGACCTCCACCATCAGCTCACCCTTCCACCACACACCTCCACTCTCCCACCGTAAAATCATGCTATACCTCGTCAGTAGCGTAGTCGAAGGGCATCCCCTCCTTTCTCCCATACCCTGGCGTCTCATGCCCAAAACGCTCATCCCCATCTTCAGCGTCAATTTTCGCAAATGCGTCACATCCAAAACGGCTTTTCCAGCCGCATTACAAGATGCCATTTCGGCATTTGCGTTTCTGCTCGAAAGAGGATATCGGGCCGAAGATATATCGATACTGGGGGATTCGGGCGGTGCGGGGATTGCTATTACGTTTTTATTATATCTACATAAACATCGCTTTCCCATGCCGGAAAATGCAATTTTGATATCCCCAGTTGTGGATCTAGTATCCAAATTTGACGGGAAGCGAAAAGGAAAAGGAAAAGAAGAAGATGAACGAGAAGAAGAAGAAAGAAAATTAATGCAGTTGGATTATATAAATAATGAAATGTGTGGCATAGCGAGCTATCAATACTGTGAAAATCGTCCGGAATTGCGAGATACGCTTTTGAGTCCGGCTCTGGGAAATTTACCGCATCGGTATACGTATGAGGGATTATGTAGAAGTATGGTTGTTTGGGGCGATGCTGAGGCTTTTGGTTTGGGTAAGTTTTGTTTATTTATCTATTCTTCTACATTTATTCTTCTACTCTTCCAATTTCATCCGTACCGGTAACCTTACTTACTCGATTGTCTCTGGGCATCGTCCCTGGGTATCGTCCCTGGCTTTCAAGTACTTTCGTATGACTTTGGTATGTTACTTGAGTATATCACACGCACACAACTGACAATAATCCAAACAAAGGCATACGCAAATTCGTCCAAAATCTACGTAGAGCGAATGTAAAGGTAGAGACGGTGGTGGGAAAAGATGAAGTTCATGATTTTCCAATGTACTCGAAGGCTGATGGACCAGAGGAGTTTTATGGGCGCGTAAGGGCGTTTGTGGAGGGGGACGGGGAAGGGGGGTATGAATAATGGATAATGAGTACTAGGTATGTAGGGATGGAGGGTTGGGTCGGGGAGGTGGGGATGCATGGGATGCATTGGTGAGTGGATGGGGGAGTGGGAATTCTCGATGTTGGTGTCGGTGTGGGTTGTGGGTGTTTACGTGGGTTTTGAGAATGTAAGAATTGCTAGATACATGTGGCATACATTATTATATGAAAACATGATATCTCCGAGTGAATCACTGCTTGGATTCAAATTTAGAGACTGCAGTGGAATTCTTATACTCGAGTATTGGGCTGTTTATATATGAACATGAGTATATGTTTCATCATTCCTCAATAAAATCCATCATCACACACACACACACATTCCTATTCCTATACCTTTACCAACTCAAAGAATAACCATAACCATAAGTCCAAAGTACGCAACCCAAGAGGCATCCAAGTCACTCTCACTCAAAAGATTCGTTTTCCATACACTGTACTCTACACCAAATAGAACACCCAAGACCAAGAAAATGCCAGATAAACTTTGAAATATTAATTAAATAGCTCCAAATTTAGTTTTGACTCTCTGTTGAAGTATCATCCATATAAGTTATGCAGCTTTAGGTTGTTGAAGAGGAACTGTATTGAGAGTGATCTCGGGAATCGGGAGGAGGAAAAGAATGTTCCGAGGAGAAGAAGAGGAAAGGGGAAGGGATAGGATTAGGGGTAGGGGAAGAAAAAGGTCTACAAGTATGCGGAGTTCTTGGGCAGGTAGTAGAACAAGAGTTGAGATGAAGCGGAGACAAATTTTACACGATTTCGCCGATAGTATTGGAAAATATCGGTTTGTATGTGGATTGGGCCATTTGGTGTATTTAGTGTGGAGTGTGCATGTTCTTATCAGTCGGCTAATTGATATATGGTGCATTCATCTCAAATATTCTTCGTTATAATAATTCTTTACATGCAACGAGCCCACCTGAGCACACCGAATAGAAAAAAACCATCACTCGTAAATCCCATCTCTCTGTACCCACCCAAGTACACACAGGTAAGCCCTCAACTCGCCATATAAGCCGCTGTATCCCCCACCAGCGCATCCCTCTTCCTCTGCACCATTCTCGTCAACTTCGCTGCTGGATTCGGACAATTTCCAAGCACACACACATTGTTTCCACAACAGGTATCCCACGCACAAACATACGCATTTGGACAATCCCCATCATCATAACAATCTTTGGCCTCGGCACATCCAATGTTTTCACCACAGAAACCTAGTCCGGTGAAAGTATTGAAACAGAAACAGGTGGAATCGACAACGCAGGGTTTGATGCCTTCTTCACATTTGGTGGGGGTACATGGGGTAGTGTTGCAGGTGCCGTGTTCGCAGTAGCCGGTATCGCAGACGTAACCGCATGAACCGCAGTTGAGGGAGTCTTTCATGAGGGCTTTGCCTGTGGGGCAGACTGGAGGAAGTCCGGTGGTAACAGTGGAGGTGGTGAAGGTGGTGTAAGTCTGGATTCTGTGAGATGATGTACATGAACAATATGGAATATTCACTTACAGGTACAGTCTCGGTGGTGGTATCAGGCAAAATACCCCAACATGAACAAGCACTCGAATAACGAGCTTCGTCAGAGCAAGCACTAGCATATGATGGAAGTGAAAAGGCGGTTGTTGCCACCGATCTCTTCCCAACAGTCGATACTTCGGTAATTGTTGTCAAGATGGTGGAGGTAACAGTAATATTGATAATATCTACTGTGCAGAAGTTCTCCATGTAATTGACACAATCATTATATGCCACACCTTGCTGAAAGGGGCCACGAAAGTCTCCACTAACTGCACGATAACAATTATCTGCATTGCATCCTGCTGCTAGAGTGGTTGTATTGGAAGCATCTGCGATGCAGACTCCTAAGAGAGGAAGAAGTAGTATAAAAAAATTATACATCATGGAGTCTTCTGGTAATTCGAGATTGTAAAGATATCTAAGAAGATGGAACTACCACATCTCAATGATGGAAACGTTGCATGTTTATAACAGAAATTATGTGCCGTATTGAAATATTCTCATCGTAGGACCGTATTACATAGTAACGCGCCTTTTGTACCCATCGCAAATTTCAGCATGGCAATTGTTCCTTTCGGGTGCCTGACCATGCGATAACTACCATGAAAAACATGGCATACGATGTACGAAATAAGGATTTCCAGGAACGACAATGAGGAAGAGCCGAGTATAACGTTTTGGTCCTTGTTCATGTTGTGAAAAATGCAGTGTTCAAATATTTGCTCAGCTATTGAATTCCTCAAAATCTTTCGAGTGATGAAACTAACCACCTATACAGTCGGAAATTTGCATGATCATGTTGACGACCCCTATTGGATTCATGTACTTGAAATGATCATGATACAAATTATATCATATCGTATCTGGAGATACTCCTCGTCGTTTGCTTCATAGACGTCGAGTGGTGAGTTGGATATGCTACACAAAACCGTTGATATCCAACTGTTTTACATGAATCGGGCTCACCATTCTGAACATAAACACAGTGCCAAGATCGCAGGTGGTATGAGAGATGTATAGCAAGCAAATGATGCCCAGCTGGACATGAAAAACTCCCAAAAGAAAACATTTGGACGACTCGACTGAGGTAACAAACGAGAACCTGGAATGCAGGATCCCGTAAAACCTGCCTCGGTAGTCTGCAGAAAAAAAACATGCAAATTTCATGGAACCAAGTCAGTAGCTTTGATACGTTACTGGTATGATGTTCCAACAGACAAACCTTGTAGTCCGTAGTGTTGGTATCCTTCTCGGGGTTATTCTAGCTCAAGATAGTCACCGAGGGGAAAGATATATGTGTAATATTATCTTTAAGATGAGAAGATGAGGTTGAGGTCGTCCAAAATTGTCATCACATACCGGTATTTTGACTGGCGCACGGATACCATTAGCTTATGTAATCGTGAAGATCGCAACATCACAACTCCAATAATTCCAATTTCTTTCAAGCAACGATGCAGCGATACAGCAACGATGACATTCCTGGTACGATTATCTACCCGACCGATCTGAAACGGATAGAATGAAAAGTAACACCACATATGCCGCGAGAGAGTGCGGTCGGTCGGCGAAGCAACACATCATGAAAGCATGTCATTCATTATCGGTAGCTAATCATGTAGCTGGAGTATCATACAGTCATGATGAATCCCAAAGCCTGATGCATAATCCGAAATTTTGTGGTCCGCAGACAACGTTCCTATCCATATTCGATGTCGTCCAGCGCCCAAACACGTTTGAAGCCTTGGAGAGATCTAAGAAGCTTGTCCTCCCTTCTTGCCAGCCTCGACTGGGTCAACCTTTCCGTGTGCGAATTCTGCAGCAGTCACTGTTAGCATCGAATACATTATGGATGAGATAGTATGATGGAGTGAAGACATACCGCCTTTACTACTACCACTGCCACTACCGGAGGTGGTTTCACTGGTTTCTTCGCTTTGTCCAGTCTTGGCTCCGGTCTGGGAGAAGACTGTTAGCAAATTGAATTGCATAAAGGATCTAATGTGGAAGGTAGGCGAGATGAGAGATGCTTACAACTGGATCAACCTGGCCGTAGGCGAACTCTCCGGTTCCAACTCTCTTGTCTGGGGTACCATCCTCCTTGAGACCTTTGTGCTCTATGAAAAATGTTAGGGATTATCGAATGATATTGAAGGCTGGAAAAGAAGATTACCAGTTGGCTTGTATGTATCACTCATTTTGAAAGTTGTTGGAGATCTGTTTGAGATGTTGTGTTGTGTTATTGAGAGTTGTATTTGAATGCTCAGATGTGAAATGTGAGTTGTTGGGTAATGGATTGAAAGTGCTTCAATGGGAAAACTCCAACTAATATATAGACATTCAACCCCCTTGCTGCCTGTTTGCCTTTGACGTACTGATTATTGATTTTCAGGTTTCAAGAAGTTGCGATTGGCCGAAACTGGCAAAGACAATTTGCAATATCTTGTTTTGAAAAAAGCAAGCCCAAAATCTTTGTATGATGTCAACAAATACTTACATAACCTGGTACCTGAGCCAGCCACACTGGCCAAGTAAAGGTACGAAACATAAGAATAATCAGTTCTGATTGGAAGAAATCAAGCTACCCCTCCCTACCTACCTAGGTGCCTAGGACCTAGGTATCCAAACTCCACAACCGGATTCTTAAAAGCCATCAAAAGCAAACAGTGAAGTTGATATAGGAGAATAGAGAAATGAGGGGAATGATGACTATATAGATCTATATATAGTTCTACTTGTATACTTAGATGTTATACTTCCACTTCTTTTTTACTTGGCAGAAGCTATCCAATAGGTAGGTCTAGACAGCCAAGATCAATCCTTACCTAGGCAATTCAAACGGCAAAGATATCCTACCGGACCATGGCCTATGAAAAAGAACACAAACACAAACACGGAATGACGAAATGACGTGTCCTGCTAATGTGGGGAAGCCACGCTATCATGTGATTGTTGGCACTTAAGCAAAGCAGACATCAGAGAAGGAGTTACATAGAGTACTGTATGGAGTATGGAGGAAGGAGGGGATACTCCGGTCCTTAAGGTATATATCCCCCTTACGAATTTGGCCTTCTTTTCTCAACCAAGTATCACAATCTTCGATGGCTGGGTTGTATGAGTTCTCTATGGGTATTGAAACGTATGGGTATTGAAACGTGAGATAATATGAGATGGACCCATCCAAGAAGAGAAGAACTGAACACTGGTATATCTTGCTGCTGATGTTCTGCTTCCTGCTTCCTGCTTGTCTTCTTTTGCTTATTCTCTCATTGCTGCTGTGGTATCTGGATATCATAAGTCCATGAATGAATGAGACCAAAACTGCATAGTAATTCTCAACATCGATATAAGTAATCTGTCAGCAATATTAAGAATATTTGTTTGAATAGTTTTTACTTCACATATTAACAATTTAGCCTGCAAAGTTTTGCTGCACTTACATCAATACCAACATCAATACCAATGCTTTAGCATTTCCCTCCCAGCTCCAAATCACCTCCGAGTCTCAAGTGAGAAGGGAGTCTGGTATCATGTATCATATATTGTATAACATGATCTATAGTTCATCGCGTTCCTTCATCACTTAGCAGAAGACTGATCTGTATTTATTGAACTTTAGAAAATATTGAAATGAAATCATTGCTGTGGATTGTAGGGCCTTAGGGCCTTAGGGCCTTAGGGCACTCAATGATTCCAGTGAATCCATACATCACTGAGACTTTCAATCTTCTCTCCCACATAATTTTGAGTCATCCAGCTTGTGTACTAAGAGTTTAATACACCTTTGCTTCGAAGTCAGATCTCCTACAATGATACAATACAAGGTATTGTTGTATACAGAAGATGGTGTTTGCATTCACTGTGAGACAAGATTACTTGGAATTTTGTCATGAGGGAGATTCAGAATTATACTTCTAGCAGTGTTGTCAGTAGTTTGAACCAGTCGGGAAACTGGCAGTTTAGAATGTTGTGGTTTGATTGATAGTTTGGGTGTAATAAACTAAATCTATTGATGATTAAATTTGATAAACTAATTTGTCCAGTTAAACTGGTAGTTTGAATTCATTAAACTAAACTGACAGCCACTTTGATATCATCAAACTAAACTGACTGGTTGAATCATTGCACTAGTTCAACTGGTTAATCATTAACTACATTGACTTCTAGTTTGAAGCTTTAGGCTTGAGGCAATCTAGGAATCTGACAATACTATTATATAACAAGGCCTCTATCCTATTAATTGAATCTTAAAGAACCTTCTTATGGTAAGATTGGGCTTCAGGATCCTTTCTATAGTATATATATATATGTAATTTTAAATCACAGAAGATAGAAAGTGAATGGATGCCTATCAGGCAAACAAAATCATTACTGTTATGTAAATGACCTATGGCCGTTATATCAATGACATTCACTCATCGGATAGTTTTGAATTGAACTGAACACGAACAAACTTCTTCCAAGCTCCCAGCCCCGGCCTCATCAAAGAACAATATCAATCATATCAACAACATGAAGACAAAATCAATACTAGATTTTTTCCGGTGTAAGAGAGGACTTGAAATAACAAGCAATCCGACCATGTCTTTCCCAACAGACTTTACTCAATCGATCAAAAGAAACAAGAAGCAAAAACGTCGCACTTACAATAGCGCGAACGATTACATCTTACCCTCAATCGACACATCCACCTTGGACTTTGAAATCTTCGAAGACGCCCGCTGCGCAGTCTGCGATGGGGATCTTGATCCAAGACAGCCAGGTAAACCAATTCCACTCCATCGTATCCCATTATATTATATCTCCCCTCCCCTCCTCTCCTCACACAATTCCCACATACACAAATACTCACACCCCCCCAGAAGCACTACCCCAAATCCTCCCCGACCTCTGCCGCGCCTGCCAAAAGCAAGTAGCACAACTACAGCTCGAACAAGAACACATTGCGAAAGAAAAGCGAAAACGCCAAATGCGCGGAATTCAAGCAGCGATCGATGCGCAGCTGGCGCAGAGCGAGTTGTGTAAGGTGTTGGTTGATGGGAATGAGAAGTTGAGGGGGGAGATTGAAGAGATTGAGAGGCAGATTTTGGTGCAGGAGGAGAGGAATGAGGTGTTGAGGAGATTTAGGGAGGAGGAATTGAGGGGGAGTGAGGGTATGTTATGTTTGTTGTTTTGTGGGGTTGTTGAAGAGATGAGATTACTAACTCATAATGTGGTAGGATAGGATATTATCGTGCGATCCATGGTGTGAAAGCTAGGATATGAGGAATGTACTACGAGCTTACTCGGGGAAGGGTGGTGCGCAGAACGGTTTTTAAAGTTGGCCAATATACCCAGTTTGGTATTTGATATTCAAATTTGATCTTCTTAAATCTTGACAAAGATTCCAATATCAATGTTACAATACACTCATAGTTTCACATCCCGTCACTAATCCATACCTCCAAGTTTATTCGGTGGTATATATATATATGTCCTGGATCAGTTTTATTACTGTACCTTTCTTTCTTTTTGTTATCAAGATACACAATACAAATTATTATATTCTATAATTTATCTCGAAACCCCCCTCTCTCCTCTATAACGTTTCACAAAATCTCAATTCCTCACTTTTTACTTTTGACTTCTCACTTTTCACGTCTCACGTCTCACGTCTCACGTCTCACGTCTCACGTCTCACTTCTCACTTCTCAATTATCATTTCTCACTTCGCCTTCTCATTTCATTTCATTTCCCCTTCCCCTTCACCCAAACCCTGCCCTGGGGTTTCCGCATCATACTACTACGAGTGTTACTACTCATTTATTTGAATTGATGTAATATCTGTATCTTCATATCTTTATATCTTTATATCTGTACATTATAAATTTTATATCCTCAGTACTCGTAGAATATTCCGTATAAATGATTTTATATTTGAGGACATCCATCCTCCATTCTTCATCCGTTCCATCCACAAATCTCATCACTTTTATCCCATTATCCCATTCTATCCCATTCAATTCCGTTTATACATCCTCTCTCCCTCTCCCTACCTTACTTATAAAGTTATAGTATCAGACCTAGAGGCTAAATAGATATCCTCAATACTAATACTAATACCACCCTCACTCTTCATACTTGCATCCATCCATCAAACCCTACTTTCTTACCCTCCCTTCACACCCTTCCCCCCCCCTCTTTCCCTTTCCCCTTCTACACTCATATCCCCAAACAGAGTACTATACTACTATACTACTATACTACTATACTACCACTTCAAATATCAAATACTAACCATCAACCATCAAATACCAACTATCAAATATCAAATACTAACTATCAACAACATATATCTACACCTAACTTTACTTCACTTCACTTCACCTGATATAAAAAATACAAATACACAATACTATCAAGCTACTCACTCACTTACTTACTTGCTTATAAACCTACACTGGATTGATTCAAAGAAAAAGATCAATTCAAATACACATCACATCACATTCAATAGAACACAGCCATTATAAAATCGAACATTGTTCGTATACGTACTAATATCTAAACGCGCTTATGCATGCATGCAAGTATGCATATACGTATGGGTATCCACAAACCAAACCAAACCAAACCAGTATCGTATTGGTCTCTTTCAGCAAGCAACCAGCAACCAGCAACAAGTAGCAAGCAACCTATACTTTTCTCTCTCCCTCTCTCTCACATATGTGATATGTACAAGAATCCAAACGCCCCAGCAGAAAAGAACCATATGAAAAGAAACACAAGTTAGAAACCAGGGTATCAATTCCCAAACGCGCTCTGCTCCGCTCCGTTGTAAATGCAATCAATACCAGTCAACTCCAGGAAACCCATGATATTCTGTTCTGTTCGTCCAACAATCTATTTTCATCTCCGCCGGTGATTAGTCCACATCATCCTCTACCTGCAAGGGTATTTTGACTTTCAAATCCTCCGATTCGTCATTTGCCGTATCTTTATCCTTTGTTGGCGGCGAAATCGAAATCTCGGGACTTACTTCTGATGCCGCAATTTTCTGGGCTTTTCGTGCTGCATTCCTAGCTTCGCGTTGTTTGACTAGATCCTTTTCGGCTTCAATAGCTTTTGCCCTTCTAATTTCAATCTCGTCTCGCTTCACCACTTTGCGTAATCCTTCTGATGCATGGATCAATCCATCAATACTGATGGCATGATTGGTCATTTGATGATTGATATACGTGTAAACATTTGCTGGTGATGAGCATTGTAGTAATTGTTGCTCATTGAGTTTCAATAGAGCTAGTGCGACTTGAAAAAGAAAGGTACTGCCATCATTCATACAAAGTACGACGTCCCATACTCTGAAGAGAGCTTCGGCGGATAGACAATCGGTGAAAACGCTAAGGAACCATTGGAATGTGAGGGCTTCGAGCTCAATGCAAAGATCATCCAGATGTTGAGATAACTTGGGTAGGGTTTCAGCGACGTATTGTCGTAGCACTTGCTGATCTGCTCTGGAGGCTAGAAGGCTGTGATCGTAATATCCAGGTGGAAGAGTGTGCTCAATAATGCTTGTCAAAACCCAGAAAGCATCCTCTGCAGTTGGCATGATAAGTAATAGACATGCAGTGATCAGATTCATCCCTTGACAGTATCCAACTTCGTGATTTCTTCTCGAGTAAGCCAGGAGTACCTCGTTGAGTTTAGCGACCCCAGGACCTTTTCGAAAGAAAATATTGTCAGTCAAGGTACGATTGATATCCATTTGAATTTGAGCAACAACAGCTAGATCATCATCTTCCTCACTACGAGCTATCAAATCGTCGTAGTAGCCTGGGATGCGCATCGCGGAAGCTCCAGAACACTCGGCCCAAATCTTGGCTCTGTATGCTACTGGAATACCGCCTAGAACTAGATTCTTGAACTCGTTCCACTTGGCACGGCCAACCTTGCCTTTATTGCCCAAACCAGAGACACCAATAATTTCACCATCTGCTAGGCTTGCTTCGGGCATAAGTGCTATAGGCCGTTGTGAACGCGAGTCCGTATTTGAGGCAAGAGCAGCGGCTGCTGCCTCTCCTTCACGTTTGCGTTCAGCTCTAACTTTGCGAAGAAAATCATTCCATCGTACGGTTTTGTCTCTTTGCAAGGAATCGTGAACTTCACCAAGTTGCTGTAGTAATAATTTCACCGGTTCAGCATCTTCTAGTTGAGGAGCTGGTGGAGAGGGTATTGATGGAATAGGCTTCGAGATCGTGGCGGCATCCGATGTGACGGATAATACAGGAGCTGATGTAGTCGGCAAAGGAATAAACCCTCTTTCCTCGGTTAAGATCCCAGGAGATCTGGGCACCTCGCCTCCTTCCATGACTTCGAACGCAGGCATACTACTTGATGGTGTATGGGCTAGTAGCTCCGTGGGAAATGTTGCTATCTTTAGGTAGTCTTGCCAACGTTTGACTGGCTTATCTTCATCATCACCCTTGTCTTCAGTTGCTGTAGATCCGGGTGAACCTGGACGAAAGTCGTCGATATCATCCCCTTCAGTTACTGCCGCAGAGATAGTGTTACTTCTCCCACCGCTAAGCATTTCTACACGACTACCTCTCTTGCCCTTCCGAACTCTCTCAGCAGCTTCTCTTTGTCTTTTCTTGCGTCGTTGATCGTATATAAATCCGAATCGGTCAGTCAGAAAGTCTTGATTATTATAGTTCCTGTATTGCATCAAGGTTGGTGGCTGATCTTCTGGTGCAAGAATAGTGTCCATCTCGACAGGGCCAAAGTTCTCAATGCCCGCGGTACTGGATCCCTGTGGACTAGACCCCATTGTATCCCACCTCTCCTGTGTAGCAACGGTTGTGTTTTGTGTCAAGTGGGTAGGGTTGCGTATGGCTCTCGGGTTCGTTTTTGGTGCCGCCCGAGCAGACATTGTAGTTTTGGTACTGGCCCTAGAAGGATTACGACCAGGTGGTTCGCTTTCGGCATTGTCAGATCTGCCACGACTGGTTGTACCATCTGGATCACGAACGGTCGAGGTACCGGCAACGAGTTTTAGTGCCAAAGTCGCGAGACTAGATTGCTTCCTCTGCCGATTGCCAGTTGTTGAACCACAGCTTGGAGGACGACTCAAGTTTTCCAAGGAAGAGACCGCATCTGGTGGATGGAAAAGATCATTCTTTAGAATTGAGCGTCGACCTGGACCTCCACTACGCACTGCGCCGTTAGTGACCGCGTCTCCATTTATGCTGCTGGTTCGACTGTTTGTACGACTTGTCCTGCTTGTCCCACCCCAAATATACTCCTTCCAACCTCTTGATGTCCCAGCAATTGGCCTATCCGCCGCAGGCTCCTTGGCCCGTATTGTAGCATCATTTTCCATACTGTCCAGTTCTCCTACGATCACTGTTTCACTCATGGCATCATTCATTAGATCCTCTAATGCAGACTCGCTTGGTGGAACGGGAGCTCCAGAGAGCTTTGCCTCGCCTTCGATGGCTCGCAGACGAGTCTCTAAGTCCAGATTCGATAGACCACATTCCAAGATAATCTTTCTCAATGCTCTCTCCCTTTCTTCCGCTTTGCGCCTGAGAGCGGCCATTTGCGCATCTCGTCGAGCCAAATCCTCTGCAATTTGTCTGACCAGCTTAACGGCTCCATTCCTTGCTATCAATCTCTCAATGTGTTCATCATTTGCATGATGTACCGACCCAGGTACATGAGAAGAGCCTAAGGGCGCATCATCGAATAAGGCTGTGCGACTGTGCGAAGAAGGGGAGGACGTAGTTAAGCTATCGACTATGGAAGTTGCAGCGGAAGCTTTTCGATTCGCAATTCCATCATTTGCGGGTAAGATAAAGTGAGATCGTTCTTGTGTTGGCGAGCCACCGGAGAAGGAGGGGAAAGAAGTCAATGACTTATCCGATATTGATGATGCGGAGCTCGATATTTGCGAAACAAATCTTCGTGATTTTCCGCGTACCGTCTGCGACCGTTGACTCCTCATTGAGGCGGCTGAGGCTGTCCTTGAAAGATTTCCCGTGGTATCATTTTCCATCGCTACGGTATCTTGGTCGAAATCGAAATCAATGATTGAATCCTCCCATTTGTTCCAAGGATATTCACTTTCCTCTTGATATCTCAAGATAGAATTTGTAAATGACTGTGATGAAGAAGAAACATATGAAGATTCTGTAAAGGCGGGACTTTGCAATAAGAAAACTTGTTGGTGTAATGTATGGAAATTAGTATTAGTAGGTGATATAGAATTGCATTCGTAATTGCTAATGAGGGCGTTTTTTGTCAATAAAGGTCGAGACATCATCGTTACTAACTCGCGTATTTTGTGATACAGAGGTGACTAAAACAGGTTATACTGTAATTCACATATAATTTTAAGAGTATTCTCCAATTGTCAATTGTTATAAAAATAACAGGAATATGTAGTTTATACCAATTTGTATGAATGATTCATGCTCTTCTATTCTCGGAAGACGTATTTCTGCATTCTATGAGCCAATTTTGGTATTGGAAATGGCGCATATATTTCTGCTAATGAATACCACCATGTGCTACTCTGCTAACTCTGCTACTCCACTCCACTCATTTCTTTGGTGATCACATATGCAGACGCTCACATTTCACATGATGTTACCATTTGGAATAGACAAAGGCAGATCAGAGTGATTGAAGGATTCATTTAATTAAGAATTGCTGTGCACAAGAAGCCAGAAAGAGAAGCCGCTCACACAAAGACAGAAACTCAGAAGAAAAGAAGAAAAGTACTCTAAAAAGCAGCACTGATTATAGATATAGGGCGGCGAAGGCCGAGGCAATTGGAGATCTTACCCCAGACTTCGTCGGGAATACCTGCATGTTCCCCGCCTTTACTCCCTAAGATTCAAAACAGTATCTCTTCTTAGTTGAAGATACAAATGCTTCCCTTTTCTTTTTACTATTTCTCTTGTTTTTGTTGTTTGATCTTGAGTTGAATTTGATATTATCTTCACGAACATAGTCATATTAATACCCAATATGTCCGCGTCCGCAAAGAGAAGACTCACAGCACTCTCTGAGCAGCTCGTGAAACCAATTGGAGATCAAGGAACCTTTGAAAATCTCCCAATCCTCAAGAAAATTGCACCAGACTCAACGGGCCCGAGAGTGAAGGGCAAAGTAGTCATTGTGACAGGTAATGATTCTCGTTCCAGACCAACTTCTATAATGTTGACATAGTGCAGGAACCAATAGTCCTTTGGGAATCGGACGAGCATCAGCACATCAATTTGCGCAGAATGGCGCAAGAGCAGTGTACATATGCGATTACAACGATTCAAACCTCGAAACGCATAGTAGGGAACTTGCATCGTTATACCCTGACGTTAAAGTACATACGCGAAAGTTTGATGCGGCAGATGAACAGTCTGTGAAGGAGGTCGTCGATCATGCGGTGAAAACTTATGGAAGATTAGATATCTTCTTTGCGAATGCGGGGGTTTTGGGCACAAATAAACTATTTACGGATATTTCTGCAGATGAGTTTTTGGCTACTTTACGGACAAATGTTGTCAGGTAGATATCTATGAAACTACCGTAGAGAGAAGGTTGGGTACTAACATTAAAAAAAGTGTAGCTATGGCGGCCAGATATTCGGCACCAGCCATGATGTTAACATCAGAGGACAAGAAATACCCATCAGGTAGTATAATTGCCACAGCCTCAGTCGCCGGTCTCCGCTCCAACGCAGGTTCAAGCGATTACTCGGCCTCTAAAGCCAGTGTAGTCTCCTTAGCTCAAACGATATCCTATCAGCTGGCTGGTACTGGAATTCGCGTCAACGCAATCTGTCCTGGCGTGATTGAAACGGGTATGACAGCTCCGATGTATGATGCTGCAAGAGCCAGGGGCTCGGAGAAGAAGATTGGTCAGTTGAATCCTTTGGGAAGAGGTGCGCATGCGGATGAAGTTGCGAGGGTAGCGTTATTTTTAGGGAGTGAGGAGAGTAGTTATGTGAATGGTCAGGCGTGGGCAGTTGATGGTGGGCTTAGTGCTGGGCATCCTTTTGTTCCCGGAAAGTTGGGTTGAGTTTTTGTTTTTGAGATGGATGTTGCCAATAGGTTTTGGACCTTGAAACCCGTTTCTTGGATTCCATATCTCAAATCATAAGGTTGTTCTATATCGAACTTCGGTGGCTACCTGTTCCTCCATTACTTCCCAGCTGCTACTCCTAAACCCGCATATCTTTTCTCACTCTAGGCATACCCAGTACAGTAGACTCGAGTACTCCAACAATACAAGTCCCATTCCCATCCCCACTACATATGGCCCTACCCAGGCTGAACAGGGTTGGGCCTGAGTACTATATCCTGATATACTGCGGAGTATACCTAACTAGACAGACTCTAACATACCACGCGAATTGCCTAGTAGTAAACCCCCTTTATTTCCCGAGATAGAATAACCGAGTAAATATCAAGCTCAGGAAGTGAATTTGGATCTCTATTCAGTATTTGAAAATTATACCGGTACCCTCCATTTTATTCATCCAGGATTGTTACCTCTCATCTCATTAGAGAATATTACTAGGTAGATTACAGTTCTACTGGGTCATGAGTTACTAAGTCACGAATAATTCCCAAAAAACTCAATCATTTTTCAAAATTATGCCAAGGCTTTATCAAGAGACTAGCGTAGCCTAGCGTACCCCGGCTTTTCTTGAAATCCAAAAATATCTTCCCTTGCAAGAAAAGTTCATACCCATTTATTCTAAATTTACCGATTTGGATATCTTTATTGAAAGTATTCAAATTATTTTTATGTCTTCTTAATCAACTTTGAATTTCTATTGACATATTTACAATGGCAGCAGATCCGCTCTTATCATCACTATGTCGCATCTGTCATATCAATCCCACAAAGTACACATGTCCGCGGTGTTCTCAGCAAACATGTTCACTTCCCTGCTCCAAACGTCACAAAGTCTGGTCATCATGCTCCGGTATTCGCGACCCTACCGTCTACAAACCAAAGTCACAATTAGCAACTCCCTCAGGAATTGATCATGATTACAATTTCCTTCATTCAATCGAACATGGAATCGAGAGATCGGAAAAGGAGATCGTGGAGGAGCGAGGGCTTGTAAAGAAAATGGAACTCGAGATGGCAAGGAAAGGGCCCAAGGAGGATAGAAGACGACCCAACAAAAATCCGGCACATCAGCGTGAAGATTTCATCACAAAAATGCTACAAAATTCTGGAATAACCGTAGCCAAAGCACCGTCTGGAATGTCGAGAAATTGCGAGAACACATCGACGTGGAGTAAAGCACAGAAGTGTATGAATTGGCAGGTGGAGTGGATTCGAGAGGCAGATGCAGGCGGAAGGGTATTGAATAAATCGGTAGACAGATGGCCAATCAACGACATCTACTCACTCCTCTTGGAAGAACAACGAAGAAAGAACATGGCACCAGAAAAAAAAGCGGCTGAAAAGAAGAGGAAGGCAGATGAGTTGAAAGAGAGGCAGACTAAGAGAATTAAGTTGGATGAACGCTTATTGGATGTAGCGCCAGTATCAACTTTTCAGGATTCGACTGGAGCTTGGAATGTAATTTTGAATCAGCCAATAACATCGAATGATCAAAATTTGGCTTGCCAATCTCATACAACACGGAAGCTGGATCCCAAGTATCATTTCTACCTTCATCGACCTAAGACTCAATCATCATATCCTAAAGTACTGGTGCCTCTAGATCCAACACAACCACTCTATAAAGTCCTACAGAATCGCACAGTACTCGAATTTCCTACCATCTACGTTTTTGAGACGGACAAGCTTCCGGGAACCTTCATACTGGAAAGGTCTTATATTGAAGCTACTGGAGACGGACCAGCTGCGGAGACGGAAAGTGAGGAATCTGAGGATGATGATACGAGTAGTAGTAGTGATCCTTCTTCAGATGAGGATGAAAACGAAGAAATGAAGGAAGGAGAAGTTGCACCATGAACCGTTACGGCCCTTCGTAAAATACATATACAATTTCCAAATTACTGGTGAAATATTTGTCAAACAAAGCAAACCCCAGGCTCGAGGCTGTAGCGACTCGAGGCTAGAACCTAATGGAATAGCGATTGATTGAAACCAATCTATTCGACATGAACAGAAATACTTTTACTTGGATCATTTGGATCATTCTCGGAGGGGACTGATTCTCATGGGATTTTAAACATATTGAGTCAAAGGCTAATACCGGTACTTGAGGATGTGATCTCGAAAATTGCAAATTATAATACGTGCCGTCTTCATCTATCTATCAACTGGTATCTATACGAAGTATTTGTATGACAAGACAGTTTGGCTGTATCGTGAGGTCGTGTAAAGTGGTTTTTGATTGGTGATAACGTTTCCATGCCAACAAGCACAATTTTGCCCTTCATCCTCTGTCTTCCTTAAATTTTGACGCGACTCTCTATGTGATTGATAACACATCGTACAAACCAACAAATACAGTATTACCTACCTACCTACGTGATCTGAAATAACAAAAGGGTGCTCTTGAGCCTCATGAAGTAAGCCAAATATCCACATCTTTGGGTGGAGGGGTTATCTTGGATTATATTTACTGATAGCATAACAGAGGTGGATTCACCCCGCTAAATACGATTGGATCAACAGAACCACCAAATTTCAAACGACGAAATCCAAATAATTCTAAACAACAACACCAACACCAACACTATTCCAAACGTTTCGTCAACACTCCGAAGACAACAACACCGCCTCGCAGATTACCACATCTTCAAAGAAGAACTTATCCATCGCCGGTAAAGGAAAATAGCCCATCTTTGAGTGAACTTGGTGATTCAACTTCACTCTTTGATTCGTCCCTTGAGATCATCGGCCAAGCGTCCAATACAAGTTCAGCAAAGAAAGGCACCGTGATTGTGCTTGATACTACAAAATACGACAGATACACCGTTTTCAAGGAAAACAGAATGGTCAAGGAAAGATCTCCAGCAAAGATGCAGGTACCGTTACGACCAGAAGAACCCAATGATCAATATCGACCCTCCCAAAGCAATGCCGCAAACCATCTATCCAGTATTCCTAGATTTGGAGAACCTATGCTTCCACAATCTCCACTGAATCGTAAATCTCGAGAACAATACTCTGAATTGTTCGTTCAACCAAAATCCCGTCCTGAATTTCATAGAGAGCCAGAAAGATATGGTATGTATTCTTGTAGTAGATCAACTTATAGTGAGTGCTAATCTATATGTAGCACATCCCCATTTGCACGCAGCGAAAGATGCTGCTCGAAAGATCCTCAACCCTCTTATGCCACGGGCTCCAGCCGACTATCACCAGCCAGCAATTCATGCACCTATTCCCGGCTCCTCATCATATTCAACCACTCACCCTGCACCGGCACCAATATTCGGTTCCCTACCAAACAGTCATGCAGGGTTTCAATCCGTAAATACTTATACGTCTAACAACTACGTGGATGTTGCCATGCCTAAGCAGACATACAATGAGCCATACACCTACGTTGACCCTGCAAAAGCACAAGAAGATCTGAAAGCACTTCTAGAGGGTGTTATTGAGGACGAGGAGGACGAAAAACCTAGAACCAGATCACGCAGAAAGAAGAAGGTCGCAGAAGTGGATGACTTGATGGCGAAGATGAATGGGCTAAATGTCGAAGCGGACGAAAAGCTCGAAGTTGCCTCGGAAGATGAGGAGAATGAAGACGATGGGACTGTCGAAGGGGTCAATGTCAAATTACTTCCACATCAAGTTGAAGGTTTGGAGTGGATGATTGGACGAGAAATCGGCACCGGAAAGAAAGGCATGGTACCCAAAGGTGGCATTCTTGCCGACGATATGGGTTTGGGAAAAACATTACAATCGATTGCGCTCATTTTGGGCAATCCCAAGCCATCAAGTTCAGACGAAACCCACAGTAAACGCAAATTACCTTTCGGCCTGGACAAATGTACCTTGGTTGTTGCACCTCTTGCCCTCATTCGACAATGGGAAGCCGAAATCAAGGACAAGGTTGAAAGTGAGCACTCCCTTCGCGTGTGTGTCCATCATGGCCCTCAACGTACAAAACGATTCCAGGATCTCAGGAAATTTGATGTCGTCATCACAACTTATCAGATTCTTGTTTCAGAATGGGGCAATTCGTCCAAGGACGATGATGATGAAGGTATCAAGGTCGGATGTTTTGGTATACAGTGGTACAGAGTTATTCTTGACGAAGCCCATACAATCAAAAATCGAAATGCCAAAGCTACACAAGCATGTTATGCTCTTCGGAGTCACTACCGTTGGTGCCTGACAGGAACACCCATGCAAAACAACCTAGATGAATTGCAAAGTCTGATCAAGTTTTTGAGAATCAAACCATTCGACAATCTCAAGGAGTGGAAGGACCAAATCGATCGACCGATGAAAAATGGCAGAGGTGATGTTGCAATCAAGCGTCTTCGTCACTACTTGCAAATCTTCATGAAGCGACGCACTAAAGAGATTTTGAAAAAGGATGGAGCCCTTAACCCTGGAGGGAAACCATCCGTTGCGGGACAAGGCAATTCAATGGGTTTCAAGGTCGTCGAACGTAAAATTGAGAAAGTCTTTGCAGAATTCTCACCCGAAGAGCGCAGATTCTATGAAAGATTGGAACAACGTACCGATGCCAGTATCGAAGAGATGATGGATGGAAGAAAAGTCAACTACGCAAGTGCATTGGTATTGCTTTTGCGTCTGAGACAAGCTTGTAATCATCCAAAGCTCGTAGGAAGTAAATTGGGAAAAGATACCGATGCTCTCTCAGCCGAGACCAGCAATCTCAAATCAAAATCAACAACGGATGTCGATGATATGGCAGATATGTTTGGGTCGTTGGGTGTAGGCTCCAAGAAATGTGAGGTGTGCCAGATTGAGCTTGGTAAAGAAGCTATTTCACAAGGTGCCATTCGTTGTTTGGATTGCGAAGCAGATTTGGATGAAATATCTGGAAAGAAGCTAAGCCCAACGAAGAAGACGAAGGAGAAGAAGAGTAAGAAGATTAAGAAGAGCAAGAAACAAAAGGAGCCTAAAGCCGCCCCACCTCGTAAGCCTAGGAATAGGAATATTATCGAGGATAGTGATGATGAGGAAGAACAAGGCGAATGGCTTGTTGAAGATAATAAACGCGGTGTTCCTACTCTCGGGAAGGCCGGTGGTAAAGAAGATGAGAACTGTGAAGGAGGCGGCGAGTGGCTTGGTTCGGACCATGACGATGATCTTGATGATTCTTTCCCTGATATCAAAGATATTGGCAAGAAGAAGGTCATAAATCTTGATGACTCCGACGAAGAGGATGTTGAAGAATCTGTCGAGGAATCAGACGAGGACGAGACCTCCGAAGAGGAATCTGATGTTGAAGATGAATTTGGTTCCGACGAAGAGGCCGAGCTTTCCAGAGTTGCTGCATCTACTAAGATTACACATCTGATGAAAATCCTCGGAAAAGAAGCAGCTCAGCATAAATTCATCGTCTTTTCACAGTTCACTTCAATGTTGGATCTTATCGAGCCATTCTTACGCCAAAAAGGTTTCAAATATACTCGATATGATGGTAGTATGAAGAACGACCTTCGTGAGGCCAGTTTGGAAAGACTTCGTAGCGACAAGAACTGTAGAGTCTTACTTTGTAGTTTGAAGTGTGGTTCTCTAGGACTTAATCTTACCGCTGCTACTCGTGTAGTCATTCTTGAGCCATTCTGGAACCCCGTAAGTTCTTTTTGTTACATGCTCACATTATATTTTAAACTACTGTTACTAATTCATTCTTCTATAGTTCGTCGAGGAACAAGCCATCGATCGTGTACATCGCCTCACGCAGAAAATCGACGTCATTGTCTATAAGATTACCATCAAGGATACGGTTGAAGAGCGAATTCTCCTTCTCCAAGAAAAGAAACGAGAGCTTGCAAATCAAACTATCGAAGGTGGTAAAGGTGGTGCTGGTAAACTAGGCATGAAGGAAATTCTTCAATTGTTCAGAAGAGATGCTGAACATGCTCCACCTGCTGCCGGTAGTGGTGCGTATGATTTGGGTGCGAAACCAAGAATCTTGAAGGAGTCCGCGAGTAGAAGTCCTAGTAAGAGTGCGGTAACTTTGGATAGCGTCGGTTCACAAATTGTATCGGCGCCGAGGAAGATTTCACCAATTCCTTTTCAAGCCAGAAAGGTGGAAGATTCGGTTTATGGTAGAAGATGGTGATTTGTACAGTGCAAGGAGAGTTTAATGTTTGGTGCTTTCGTTATGGCTGCTATTTGATTAGATGAGGAGTATCTTGTGGTAGATTTGGGATACATGATCGTTGGTGTAGGGTTACGGAACGGGCGCCGGGCGCTTCGAGAGTTTGTTCAGTTCTTCTTTTCGGGAATCCAGGATAGGCATATGATGGATGATAAATGGCTATACAAATGAGAAATGATGAGAATTTTATTATAGTATTTAGGAACGGATGTCGATTGTGATGTATGCGAATATCTTGTTGCTTTTTACATATTGACTCTGCTGACTCGTGGCAAAAGTATTGCTGCTGTTTCATCTAAGTTCTATTAATAAATGAATAAAATAAGTAAATCTCTACCATTTCTACTTGTCGTGTCTGAGTCTATCAAATATAGGATTTTTTTATTTTAAGTATCGGTACAATATAAATTCTTGAGTTAATTTCTATTTGATACTATAAATTTATTACTCGATGTGACGGAACAGACGGCTCTCTTCCGCCCACTGGCTCATACTACATACATAGTATGATATGACGGCTCTTTTGAACCTTCCTTTCACAGCTTAGAGCCGTAGCTCTATAGCTCTAGACCTAGGCATCTTACGCCTAGGACTCTTTCACCCTTTTTGGCCTAGCCCTTATGGCTCCCAATACCTGTATATATAGTCCTCCTTTTAGCATCCTACATAGCTCTTCACTTGTAGATTCTAAGTACACAATCGGAGTCCTGTTTATACCCTTTTGGTCACACTCGAGTAGAATTCGGCTTTTATATTTTTATTTAATTATTATAGAATTAATTACTAGAGTATAAAGATTAGCTTTTGAATCTTAATCTGAATATTTTATTTTCTAAAAAGTCTATTATTAAATAGTAATCTAGTTTTTTGTTTTTCGCTTACTCTGATTATAGTGGCTTAAGCGAGTGCCACCTTTGCGTTAGCGGAGCTCACCGCTATGCGAGTATTATAATAAATATCCCGTCCGAGTCGATTCCCCATCCATAATTAACTTTTTACTTTCTCAGTACACTATACTTTGTATCATTTCCATTCACGGAAATCGGAACAGCGTCCACTTGAACTGAGTGCTCCAAGAATCCAACAAAATTACTGAAGTCATTTAATTGACATTAGCTAGTAAGCAGATATTCAAGCAACGACAAGTTATCAGCGTCTCAATCAATCCACTAGAGCTTCATCGACAGGCAAAACTTCCTACCTTAATCAACGTCCTGTGAACAGATGCCTATAAGAATGACTGATGCTAGATCGGAGAATACTTTTGATGAGGATATTCAACGTTTACGAGCAGCCTACGAGCAGAAACGCAACTCAACAAATCTTGTGCCTCCGATTGGTCGGCCTAATTGGGATATCAGTATTGATGTCGTAGATGGCACTGTTATATACACTTACTGGTTCGAACTCGATGACAATAAACTCCAATGTATTCGGCTGGCAGACATTCCTGACACTCTTTCAGGCGATATTCTCCGGCTCAATCGAAATTTGCCTACGAGTATATGGAACAGCAGAAATAATTATGAGATAATTGGAGACAAAGTTACGGAACTCAACAATGCCCCCAGCCCACCAGATTTTGAGCCAGACGATGAAGACATCACATCTGAAATATCAATGCTCCCTGATGTTGTCGTCGACCCTGTGAAGCACTTTGTAAAGAAAGGCAAATACCGCAGCGAAATTCGGAATCTTCTCGCTTGCCAAGGTGGCTCTTGTCCCGGTTCTCCAATATCACCACATATCATTCGCCTTTTAGGAAAATCAGCCGATGGCAAACTAGTTTTCGAAAAGTTCAATCCCCGCTACATCTTAGCTTTGGTGCATCCTCTTGCACAGTACAAATCCTGGATTCTACAAGTGATCAGCGGTCTCCTAGCTCTACACTCGGTCGGAATCGTGCATCGCGACCTGCGTATCGATAATCTCATCTTCACTCTCAATGGGGGACATCGACTTTACATCATTGATCTTGAGAGCCGTTGGGGAAATCGGCTCGCACCTGAGATTTCCAAAGAACCAATTCTGAATGCGGGCTGGAGCGAAAAGTCTGATATTTATGATCTGGGTTATGTTATTAAGGGTATGATATATGGAAATACTCCCATTACTTACTTGGTTGAGTGGGATGTTCCTGAGCCACTCAAAATGGTTGTGGATGCTTGTACTCGGATGGCACCTGCGGATCGTCCTTCTTTGATGGAGCTTTATAATATGGTATTGGAGATCTCTGACTGAGCTACATGATGTATCAATGCACATCTAGATAGTTTATTCTTTCGAATGTGAGAAATATGGTTTGAATGATAGAAATTTTTGCACTTTTACATAAAGTGCAACTTTCATTTTGACATGAGACATGAGAGTTTCGTATCAATGAAATATCCAAAAATATCCTATGACACGATCCTTCATGAGCCAAGTACTGTACTCTTTTATTCTACCAAAGTCTTAGAAGAAGCACTTTTACATCCCATCTAGAGGTAAAAAGCTGAATTGATTATGGCTACCTATAGACATACTCGAGTCGTAGACACATACCCTTATGAACATCTCCATTTCTTGCTTGTAGTGCAACTGCCATATACAATAATTTGATTGCATCATTACACGTACATATAAGTGACAGAACAGGAACCATCCCCCAAGATCTAAAATTGTCGAAATCTGTGTTAGTGATGTGCTTCAAATCTTAATCTTCCTCACTATACACTATACTCGAGTACTCTCTTGAAATATTATTACTCTTGCGGCAATACGGCTTTCCCGTCAAGAATTCGATGGGCTTGCTATCTCTATGAGTATCTATCTTTTCCTTTGTTACCGATATGAATAAGCTGCTGGTGGATTTATTACTATATTGATGTAAGGGTGAGCTCACTCGTAGGCTTGCTAGATGCTCTCTAGTCATCGCTTAGGGTAGTACTCAGGGTAAGTAGTAGTGCGAATCTGTTATCAAACTGGCAGTTGAAACCACACAAACCAAACCAATTGCCAGTTGTATATCAATAATCCAAACTATTAGTTTCCCAGCGTGCCAGTCTGCCAGTTCAACTGGTTAAGAACTGCTTACACTGGTAGTACTTCGGTATTTTCCGATATCGTCTCCGATTGTGTCACGTTTTTTCTGCCTAGCGTGACTTCATCTTTGTACAAAGTGCAATGCAGTGAGCGTGAACAAGTCAGGGACCGAAGTGAAGGTATAGTATAGCTGTATTTAGCGAGAAGAGCTCGCTCGCAATGCTATAAAAGTAGCCTCACGGTCTGGAACCACTCATCTGACTCTGACTCTTTGAATATACGCTACTATTCCATTGTGAGTGGAGTGGAGCAACTGAACTGAAGCTATGTATGCTGTTAGAAAAGATTTGAAAGTACTGACGTGTGTGCGATTGTGAGGATTCTGGTGAATAGATGTAGTATTCTTTATGTTTTTGATATCTCGTTGAGATGACGAGAAGCGTGCTAAGGTAAAACGGAGCAGATGCAGATTATTATATATATGAGGGGATATCGGATAGATATGATACATGTAACCTTTCAGTCTTTCAGTCCAATAGTAAGTGATGGCTGAATCGTAGATGACTTTATGATAGGTGATGTTGCTTGGGTATTGGAAGATGCTTCGTTCTCATGCGTTTTCGTGTTGGTTTTCGCAGCATCTTGTTGAGAGTTGCTTTGGGATGCTTGTTTGTTTAGTGGAGCTGTACTAAATAAACACCTGGATCAGGCGATTATGAAACCAACTTTAGTTGTGCTAAATCACTCGAGTAACAGAGCTGCAGATTCTCAGTTACACCATTTCTGCAACCAAGACTTGTGCTGTGACGATAATATAGACTCCATTCACAAATCAACAGTAGAAATTACCGCGTTAGCTATCTCGAAATGACCCCGGGAGCAAACCAATCATAATAACACCACGAAGAGAATGTCTGTAAAAATGAAAGCATCAAAAGCAAAACCCGACACAGCAAACAGTCCTAGCCTAGAAACTACCGATATAAAAAGCAGCAACGATATACATGTCGGTAGTACGAGTATAAGTTCAGCGGCATCGTCCGAGACGCTGTCAGGAAATATCAAGAATTCTCGTGAAAAATATTCTTCGTGGAATGAAGAAATAAAAGGGGGCTGGCTTATGGAGTGAACGTGCAAATCATCGAAGAATCTAGTATCGAGCAGTATAAAGATCCTTCTGAGTACCTTGAAAGTCGTTGTGGCTACAATTATCCAAATTCATTGACACGGTAGAGACTGCGTGGAGATACAGATTTCTTGCATATTACTCACTTGGTTCGCGCTGGATAGGTAGTCTCTTGTGAGCGGGAGGTGGATTTTGTGGGTACAGGTACTTTGACGATCCAGCGATGGAGGTCTGCAGCTGGTGCAATCAACATGATTGTCAATGGACTCGCAGAAGCCTGGGCGAGAAGGCTGATTTAGTTTACGAAGCTCTCGCTGGTAAGGAACTCATACTTTTAAAGGGAGGGAATTACCAGATCTTCTTATAGAAAAGAAATAATTAATTCTTAGTAAATGCTCCAAATGGTCTCAGGAAAGACGACATGATATTGTTGGCCTTGTTGTGAAACTTCTCAGTCAAGAGGAATTTCCGGAAACCGATTCTGGGTGTCCCCATTCCATCCTGCTTTCTACGTTAATGCTGTGCTCAATAGAGAGTATATAACCTTTACTTCTCTACTATAAATATAACTGATCGGATGAACAGTTATGTAGAGAACAGTCATGTAGAGGTATGTCACGCTCTTGACCTTGGACACTACGCTCGACGGGGTCTCCTAATCACCACGGAGAAACTTTTCCACCTTCTATGGAAGCCCAGGAATCAGCTCGCGATTGGAGGTACTATGCCAGACCATATCTTGCGAGAAATACAGCCGACCAACTCTGGTCGATTGAATGCAGATTTTGGGAATAGCCACTAGCCAGATATTTCGCATGACAAACAAGCTATGTCAACAGATAATCCCGACACTATTCGTTCGACCAGTCATTTGTCATTACTTCACTTCTATGCATGAAAATATTGTTCAGCAAGAGTATTCTTCAGGTATCCTAATTTTCCCTATAAGCAGCAAAAAGTTCCCCAGGAAGGGAGCGTGATTCTCGCCTGTAATAAGTTATGTTCAGCTCCCAAGCTATCGTCGGGATGTCGAGGCCGGGTTCAATTTATGGAAGCAGAGTCATACGAGGCATTGGAAAGTGAACCACAACTGGACCTCTACAACGCGATGACATTACAAGACTTCGCATTTGACAATCCAAATCAGCCAGCCAGCCATCTAACGAGATCATCTATAACAATCCGAGGATTGACAAACAGGATTGTAGGTATTGATTTAGATGAATGTCAAAGATAGTCTAACATTCCCCTGCTTTCAACTGAACAACAAGCATCACAGCCATATCTAAATGAAAACCCATCTGGTATATGATAAAACCCACATACCCCCTTCGATACGACTGAGCTCCAGACTTGACAAATCCGTATTTCATTCTCACAATCTATATCAGTTATTTCCACAATATCAGAAATAGAAAGCATCCCCCTTGCGACGGAAGCTTCCCCTTGAACATCTGGACTGCATCAGTCGAGGCGTGAGCGCTTGGCCGCTACTCATCTCGAATTGTTGCGATGGGTTTCCAAAGCCAGGAAGCCCAGACGAATAGCTCGAATCGCCTAGCGCAACAAACGTGAATGCCTTGAATAGTGTAGTAGCAACTGGTGGTATAAGATAGGGCTTCTGAATGGTATTCACGCAGAGCAAGATGGATTTGCTGACTACGTGCGTCTCGTCAACCTGCTCTACAGGTATGCGAAGGATATTTGCGATAGGTGCTTTGTCTCTCATCTAATAGATAGTTGGAAAATGTAGTTGAAGCAACAGTGAGTAGCTTACCTCCAAAAACTGTTTCAATAATGCCTCGTTCCTGCTGTGTCGGCTATGCTCAACTACTACCCAAGGGTTTTGGAGATCGGAATCTGCATAATTAACTCAGCTTCGGCAGAGTTAGCATCTTCTGTGCGGATACCTCTCGAGATGCATATATTTAGTGTGGCCATTCTGGTGGTTTGCGAGAGCCTACAGAACGATACAATTCGAAATGTTGGAGAAGGCCAGGTATCATAGGCTTGCTAGCCGCAGAAATCTATTTTTGGGCAATCTTATCAAAAGAGGATTCTTTCAAGAACCTAGAACGGGCAAAGACCCATTTTTAGTCTAATCGCCGCTCAAAAAACGACGGAGCGTACCAGAACGGAACGGACCCATATAATAGTATGGCACCGTCCGATACCTAGATTGATTTTTGGGGTTATGGCAAAATTATTGTTGCCGGCCCTCGGTACGGTACGGACGAAGACTGATACACGAAGTACAAGTAAAACACACCAAACCATGACTTCAAGCGCAATAGTTGGTAGTACCGGGCTCGTAGTAAGTCAGCTCTTCTTCCTCATCCCATCATCATATCATACCATAACAGTACACATCCCCTAATCAAAACCCAGGGCTCGCACATCCTCAACACACTACTTGCGCACCCCTCCATATCAGCCGTGCATGCGCTATCTCGACGGGAACCCCGACTCTCCACACCCAATCCCCATCTACACGCCCTCATATCCCTCGATTCCTCTACCTGGTCTTCGCTCTTATCCTCTATCCCCTCCGAATCCTCTCCTTCGCTCTTCTTCTCCGCGCTAGGAACTACGCGGGCGCAAGCGGGCACGATCGAAGCCCAGCGGAAAATCGATTATGATTTGAATCTCGAACTCGTGACTACTTTCTCGTCCTTCTCTTCTCAACAACATGAGAAGAAGAAAATATACATACTGATCTCCACCTCGGGCGCAAATGCCGCGTCTTCATTCCCATATATGCGCATGAAAGGCGAATTGGAAGAAGCGGTTAAACCGCTCGCGGATGCGGGCACGCAGGTTATTTTGCTGAGACCGGGTTTGATAGTGGGGGATAGAGAAGATTCGAGACCGGCGGAGTGGGTGGTGAGGAAGGTGGCGGGGTGTATGGGGGGTGTGAATGCGGGGTTGATGGATTTTTGGGCGCAGGATGCGGGGGTTATTGGGAGGGCGGCGGTGAGTGCTGGGTTGAGGGCTATGAAGGGGAGGGATGGGGAGGCTGGGGAGGTTATTCCTAAGGTGTGGGTTTTGGGGCAGGCGGATATTGTGAGGTTGGGGAGGACGGAGTGGAAGGAGGTGTGAGGTGGGGGTTGGGGTTGGGGTTGGGCGGTTGATTTGATCGGGGTTTTGGATGCGTGGGGAACTTTGGAAAGAATGGAGTTTGGGGTGGTGATACTGATGGGTTTGAGATGGGTTGCATATTCTATCGTTTTCAACCAGTATATTTCCCGATCACAAGAACATAATTCATACTTATACTTGATTCTCAATTCTTCTGAATTGTACCCAATCCCACTTGTACAAAGCCATTCCAACCCCATCACCACCCTATTTTCCTATTTCCCTACAGCAACTTCTCTCCTCCGAAACCAAACCCAAACTCCAACCCCCTACCCCCTCTTCCCCCCCTTCTCCCCCCCACCAAACCCAGTCCCACTCCTTCCCCCCTCCTTCCCCTTCCCCTCCCCATCCTTCCCCTCACTCCTCCCACTCCCCTCCTTTCCCCCCGCACTCCTCTCCGCACCACCTCCCCTCCCCCCTTTCTGCTCACTGACCACCGTATTTGCCGGACTCACCTCCAAGGGATTCCCCTCTCCCTCCTTCTTCGCCCCTTTTCCCGCCTGAGCCTTTTCTGTTTCGGGCCTAGTTGTATTCGGATCGAATGCAGCTTCTTCTTCGCGGGCGGCTGCGTCGTCGGTGCCGGATTTGCTGTATTCGGTGGATTCTGTGTTGATGCTGTTTTTGTCTTGGGAGTCTTTGCGCGGATGGGAGAGGGGGTGTGTGGTTGTGAAGGGACGGGGGTGTGGATGGGAGATGAGGTGAGAGAGGGAGGTTCTGGTGGGGAGGGAGGTGAAGATGGAGAGGGGGGTGTGGGAGACACGTCTTGTGAGGCCGAGGAGGTGGGTGTGAGGTGGAGGCATGGTTTGTGTTGAGGTTTAGCTTTGGATTTGGTCGTTTTGTTTTGGGTTATTTAATTTTTGTAGAAGGTGTGTGATGTTGTGTTGTGGAAAGTAATGTCTGTTCTTGTTCTAGAGTTTGGTTTGAGTGAGCGTGGTGTTTAACCTCAACGTTCAAAACGGAGGAATCGGAATGGAAATTGAATCAATTGTGAATCGAACTTACATGAGTTGAAATTGAAGTGGCTTCAATTCTGATTTCAACAATTTTTGCTTGTGATTTTTATTTTGATTTTGATTTCAATTGAATAGTACTCGAGTATATGTTAATCGAAGAGAGTATGTTGAATAATAACGACGTCATAGGGAAACTTTCCGAGCTCCAAGCTACCCCACATCATTTTGCCCTTGGATTAGATTTGAATTGATGTTCAACGCATTCATCAGTATCATACATATCATGCATGATGTGGCATTGTATTGATACTTGCAATATTGTTGAAATCAGATTAGGTACACAGCATTTTTTGCTAAAATGCCATGTACCATATTTCATATTCGTATATGACTTTCCTTCCTGTGTTTAGACGGGTTGCTATGTATTCGGAACTTATGGATATCTCAATAACACCTCCCGTTGCATATAATATCAACAAAGAACTAAAAGATGGGGAAGGGTTTGAAAGGAGAGTCTGCTCCTATTAATGGAAAGTGAATTGATCTAAATCTTGGTAACGCCACAAAAGTATAAGTCTTGATGTCATGATGATCACCGGTAGGTTACAATGTCATATCCATCTCGAAGGGAAGGAGCCTTGAAAGTTGGTTGTTAGTTTATGAATATAAGTCTTTCACATTCCCTCTTCCTCTTCATCTTCATCTTCATCTTCATCACAAACTTCCAAATGTTGCGCATTATCTCAAGAAAGACTTTCGCCCAATCCACAACTTCTATCTTCAAACCTTCAACTTCAATCTCCAGAAACATGGCCGATAACCGTGTTGAGAAAGCCGCCCAGGCTGCAGGAGAGAAGAAGGATTCAAGCCCTTCCGTAAGTAGCCATTGCAGTCTTTCTTGACGTTAAGGCATAAACTTTTGGACATATTGACTGATCAATTAAATTCTCAGAAACCCTCTGTAGTTTCATCTGGAGGTGCCATTGGCAAGCAATTCAACCCAGACGGTAAAATTGGACAAGTTGGTGAGAAGATCGGTGGTCCATTCTCAAAGGTAACACACAAATCCAAACCAATCCTTTGACAACCGAAAACTGATTTGTAAATAGGACGGTGCAATCGGTTCTCAATTCGATGCTGCGAAGGATGGTCTTGCTGGACAGGTTGAAAAGGCCGTCGATGGTCCAAGTAGACCTGCTACCAACAAGTAAAGACTCACGTCTATGATAAACGTGCGATAGAGGAGTCATAGGCTGTGGTGTAATAATATTGGAGGTCTTTGACAGCAAGATGCTATGGCTGGCCGCATGTATTATAATGGATGAGAATAATAGAAGTCTGGTCTATTCGTATATCGCACTAAAGTTCTCTCTATTCCTTTTGAATATAAATAACACTATCGTCGCTTAAGTGTTTTGTTTTCTATATTCGAGTACTTTGGAATATATAATAGTATTATAAGATATTATATCTCTATAGATTTCGCATTTTTAGAGCTAATTTTAAATAATTGATATTTAGATAATAAAGTATTAAAAAAGAAATTAAAAAGAAAAAAGGAATAAAAGAGAAATACGATTTCAATAGATATTAGAAACGATAGCTAATATAATATATATATATATATGTATCTTATCTAATACAATGGCTGCTAAATTCGAAGAGGAGAAGTACTACGATTAAGATTATAGTATAAAATAAATAAATCAAAAAAACCTTAAAAAAAGAATATTAAAAGCAAATGGACATCTAAGGTTTGGCAGAAGCTACGCTGCCGAGCGATAATCTGAAGATCTGGTCCCCTTTTTAAAGGCTATCACCTCAGGAAAGCGGGTGGTTTAGGAAGAGAAGGATGTAGATTGGATAAAGGAAGACGGGCTGAAGATAGGCCGCCTTTCGAGCTAAAAGTATGCTATGTAAGCTAGCTTCCCGGCATATATACTCATACCGCCAGAAAGTCCGCAACTCGGGTAAGCTAGCATATGTCGCACAGTGGTAAACTACAGCAGGAATAGCGTCTTTGAATTCCCGAGTTGTGGACTTTCTGGCGATATGAGTACACCGATTTCCCCCGGGACCGAATGCCAATTCAGGCTCCAAGTCCGAGGTCAGTCTAGGATGATATTTTCTGGTTTCAATACTATAGTAACTCTGGATTTGATCAGTAAGATATTGTCATTCAACATCGCCGCCACTCTAAAATTTGCGTCACATCAATCCATAACGTGAATTCCCGCTGTGGCTAGATGTATCATATCAGGAATAATAGGAACCCCGGTCATGTAATTAATACAGCTTGAACAAGACACCTCGTCCATAATTAGACTTCATGATCCAAGATTCGAAGTTGTACGAGGCGCGCCAAACCCGACACATCGCCCTCGAGGATGGCGACCAACGACGGCACGACTCTGAAACAGTCCGATCCTTTAGAGATTTTTGGAGGCCTTGTAACACCTGACTTTGACACCTGATTTTGACTTGATTTCCTGTCGGACGCCCCCTATCCTGGCTCGCAGTAGCGGTCGAACTTCGAAGTAGCTAGACATCACTCTGTCTTTCGATATACAGGAACTGATGACAATCCGGGCAGGAATGGAGTTGCTGGATGGCCAGCTGGTTGACTTAGCAAATTATGGGATAGATGGTTATGGTAATGGTAGAAAATGAATAACGTAAGGGCTCTCAGCCATGCCCCATTGCCCCTTTAAATTATTAAGCGACCAATTCCTTGCGGACTTCAAATGTATAATTATTCATTTAGTACTGTGATATTCTTGATATGAAATTCTTGGAAACAGTTTACATTTGCCTCGCGCTGAGGGCTACTTTAGTTATCATTTTCTGATCCTTTTATAAACGTAAATAATATTGAATATTAAAAGCGCGGATTTATTTTTATCTTTTGGTTGTTATATATTCTTGTGATTCCTGGCTTAGAGGAGTTAAATGAAAGTAAGTGAAATGAGTTGAAGATCTTAAATGGAGTTTTTAAAAGATCAAAAGCTTTTCAATGGAGTTTTCAGGGGATTGTTATCAGTTGAATGACTATTTAAACGAAAGTAGTGATACCGGTACTCGTGCCACCAGAAAGTCCGCAACTCGGGAAGTCAAAAACTAGGCTACTCCTGTTGTAGTTTACCACCGTGTGGCAGGCATGTGCTCGAGTAGCTTCAAAGTGAAGATGGGGATAGTTTCAAAGATCAAACCCTTATTTTGAATATTTTAGGCTATGATAGCCTAGAAGGTCCTGTAGAAAGCACGGAATACGTAACGGATAAAGTAAAGGCTCCTTTAATCTATCCTCGTTTTTTGATCCGTCTTTTATTCTACTACCTAAAAAAATGAATAAAAACTGAATTGAATAGAACATTTAATACATTTCAAGAATTCCCTTAAAATATTCCATCTTTTTATACAAACATAGGGATGCGAAGCAGAATGGTCAGCAGGGGCCAGAGAAGTAGCGGCTCAGCGAGAAGAGCTGATGATTTGGTTCCACAAAGAGTCGTGGAAGTGAATAATCATAGATAGTCTATCAATTTTGTGAAGTTTCAGGCCGGAAATGTCTTTCTTGCGTTTCGGAGTGCTAGCCGAGCCTGGGCGGCAGAATCAAAGTTTGGCCTAGCTATAGGTCCATACCACGCGGGGAAAATCTGTATCACTATTCGTACCTACTCTATAGCATAAAACTTTCTAGGATATGGATACGACTTTTGATTCAGAGCAACGACGTAACGGAGCAAAATGTGCAACGATTGGGACAAATCACTGTCTTGCATTATCCTCAAACCCAGATTTTATTCTTCGCGGAGAGAAAGGGAACATGTAGAAAATCCAGAACACGTTATTTCCCGGCCAAGGAGTCGATGTACGGCTTGCAAAGAGAGTAGGAATGAAATTGCTAGATACTATCATAACATTGCAATCACACCTAAAGATCGCGTGATTGGTGAAGTGCTGCATCGAATCGTGGCTGGACTATATACCACACCATATTTGGAGGTATTTGTATTTCCCCCAGTACAAGCAGGCAACTAAACGACAAAAATCGAATACCCCAAAAAGCCAACCTGTTCGTCGCCTCTCGAAACATGTCCTTCTAATTCTGTCTTAATGAACAGCTTATCCCACCGTTACACCCCTGCTGTTCTCCGCAAACCTCCCACTCAAATCATTTAGATTGAACTCCTCTTTCCATCATTTTCCTTGCCCCTGTTTCCATGTACGTGGGGAGTATTCCAGATGGCGTTAACTCATCACAGCTGGGGTTCAATCGCAGGCTGTTTAGTAAACTACTAATAACTAATAGAGCTCGAGATAATTATTTTCCCGGACAAATGCCCAGAGTTCCCCAACTGTCGCCTTTAGAGTTCGCCTGAAACTTTATTGTGAACCCATGATTACCTCTCTCCAGGAATTTGCATGAAGTGGGCATTTCGCATATCGTATTCGATGACTCATCACCGCTACCTGAACCATTGATATTGCCGAGATGATGATCTCTTGGCAGATCGTTGATTTGTGGTTGTTGGCGGATTTTGAAGACACAATTTGATTGATGTTGAAGAGGAAGAAATCAATTGACATGACAGAGAAGTTACAGCGGTCAAGCGGAGTGTTCTCAATTTAATTGCATAACACTAGGATGTCATGAGTTACCCTATGCAAGTAACGAGCTTGCAGGAAATTACAATATGGAGCTCGCAGAGACCATGAGAACTTGGGGTCATCGGCGCCATATAGTCAATCAAGTAGGTTCGAACTCGTACAACGACGTTCAGATGAAACAGTTATGCGCTGCCCAAAAACAAAGGACACAAGACATTATCGTGATCCATCGTGTAAGTCTTAACTGTAGGCACTTAACGATGCGGCTGTGGAGAACGTAGATAATGAGTATGGTGTTGGGCTTGCTCCTTTGTTGCTCTATGTTGAAATTTTGATGATTCCAGGTGCGATGATATCGGCAAGCGCCCATCCGTGAGGTAAACACGCCTGAAAAAAGACCACCAAAAAGTCTGTGTTAGTATCGCACAGCCTTATACCCTGAAGTCGTGGTTGAGAGCACGAGCTCTGCTCCCCCATCTCGATCCAGGCTTTCCTTTCCTTCGTGAACTGATCCCCAGACATACTCCAGGCTGTCAACTCGGCTACTGGACCAGCGCCCACAACAACGGTGTCGAAGGCACCGTCTTGGTATTTGCAGAATGTCTAGACAATCAGAGCGCTGACAGATAAATATCACATGACATATGGGATCCAAGGTTCGGACATCTACTGAGGCTTTAGGACTTTTTATAAGGGTCTGATGTGCCACAAGGACATCGACGAATTGACACAACGCAGATCTAGCTGCGGGTGTCAGGGCCCAACCTATCATAGACGTCTTTCGTTTCTCTCTGGCAAAGCGATGAGCTTCAGACGACTCTTCGATAGTGCTCAGTCGTCTATCTTTGACAATCTGCGTGAGTTTGGGAACATCGACGGAGAGATGCATACTGAGGAGGTGGTAGAGCATGAAGGTATCAAAAAGTATGCATCTTAGGCGAGTCCCGACAGTCGTATGGCAGTCAGGTAGGGCGTGGTCTTCGTAGCCATAGTAGTGTCTTAATAGATGTGGCTCCTTCTGGTCGGAATTGACCGTGGATTGAACCATGATTTGGTCTAGTCTCATATGGAGACGATCCAGGCGTCTTCGTGTAGAATATCTGTACGAACGATAATATTGATGTCGCTGGCTGTCTGAGTAGCGAAACTCTGGAAATACTTGTTAATGTCTGGTTGCATTGCACACAAGCATAGATTAATATTCTCAACAAGTAGCGATTGCGTGGAGCCAGTGTCCACGACATTACTCGTCAACGAACTGAACATTGACTTCGAGTTCCGGTGAGCAGATTCGACAAGCTGGCGCTCCTCCCAGACGTGAAGATCCACTGAGTCCCACCTTGACAATGTACATGGGAACGGGAAGTGTAGCTCTTCGGGAAAGCTTGCCATTGGTTTGCTTCGTAGAAAACATATGTATGCATCTAGCTTAAACATATTATATGCAATCCTCCCTTATTGTCAGACAGGATATAGTTGGGGTTTGAGATTGTCGGCATAGTCATCTACTGTACTGGAGCACCGGCGCCGCACAAGCGAAGGGCTAGGGCAAGTACTAGCGCAAGGGCCTCAATACGCATATAGTCTTCACTATGTAGAATAGCTTTCAATAACAACTTAAAGATGATCAACACTGAACACTCGTCGGGCTATCTACCATCGTAGACCTGAAAGGTGTTCCCGTTGATACCAACAGAGATGCTTACCGCTGTCGCTGTCCAAGTTCTGTCCAGCGTAACGGTGGGAAAATGCCCTTTTTCTCATAGTGCCATGCTGTCTCAGGCTTGAAGAATCCAGTTTCACGGAGCACGGCCATCTGAATGTCCCAAAGTATTATCGCACGGCACAGTTCGCGCTCATGCTGTTTGTGCGTAGGAATTTGTCTAAACGATTGTTGTTGTAGGTGCTTAACCCATAGTATAAAGCGAAGACCATGTTCAGTAGTGCTGCATTGCACAATTCGGCATATAATGACTCATGGAATTTATCGTGTGACGTGATTTGACACTGATCACGTCTTTGTTGGTTACTCGAAATAAATCAATTCTGGGATTATGGGGATATTACCAATTGGGGCGTGATATGATCGATCAAGACTGCGTGTATCTCGGTGGCATATTTCATAGCTTTCCTAGTGCCCGAAATCCACGCGCCAATCATTGCTATAGATAGTTCGCATAATCCTGCCTCACCTGCTTGCTCTTCACGAGAGGCGCGATGTAAGATGGGCCATCGGTGATGGAAATGGTCAAAATAAAGCTCCGTATAGAGCTCCAGGTATTGCGGCAACTCGGCGCCAGGAGTTGTTATTCGTGACGCAGCAATAGTTGTCACTGGAGGATCAGGCCGAAGTTGCATAGCCGTCCAGTCAATCATGCCATGAGTCGTCGCTGCTGAGGGTGTCCTTCTTCAAAAGTAGAATCACGAGTCGGTGGATCTTCTTCAAGCTTCCAAGGACTCTGCATCTACCGGTTCTCGAAATATCACGCCGTTCGAGACTCAAGAGACTTTGCAAAAGGCAACCAATAGCTCTGGAGTAGCGGGACTTAATCGGTTTCTGGCACAAGTGGGCGTATTATGGTGGCAAAGTTCAAATTTCCAGTTGAGTATAGATGGACCGGAAGGCCACTGATGTCAGTATCCAAGGTTTGTGGTGAAGGAACACCTATCATCTCGTCCCATATATGCGTTTCGTCTTCCTAAGAAGATCTCATTTTTTTCATACTGGTAGTTGATCCCGTTCTTGATACACCTTGAGCAGATCTCATTGCCATTGCATTTCACTTTTCCTGTACGGCAGGTGAGGCAGGCGCTCTTACTTCGCCCTGACGTATTTCTTCATCAACTTTGATGCATCACTCACTTCATCGGCCATGATCTCAACTTCACCCGAGGTATCCGCATCAACCTTGGATCTGCATCCGCCTCAAGAGGTTACCTACAGTATTATAGTATTATCCCACACGCTGGGTTATGAAATAGAGAGAGAGAATTCGCATTCAGGATCTCCAACTTGTTGATTTACGTTCTGGATTGCTTATCGGCAATCATTCTTTACCAGAATATGAAGGTATCGAAATATCATCAAATCAATTCGAAGTTCCAAAAATAGCTCAGAGAAAAGGTAAAGGAAGTTACGGCTCCGTTAAAACTTTATTCCGTTCCGATAAGTCTTTGACAGGGGTATTTTTAGTCGAAGGCGTTTGGATTACTTGTGATTGCGTGCTTTCTCGTGCTTCGAGGAATCTCTCAATCTCTCCTCCAACATCTGGAACCTGGTAACAGCAAGTGAAGAAAGAAAGGTGGGTTGAAAATGGTAAAAGTTCATTTACTATTTACTGTATTACTAATGGTGATTTATCGGAATCTCGGTTTTGCATTCCATAAATTTCTCTTTCAAGCTAAGTCATGAAGGAATATATTTCCTTCTATTGATTTGATACATTGTTGTCGCCTCTATTTTATTTTACAACAAACTCATTCTTTTTTGCTTCTATAAGAAGTGTATCAAGTCAATTTGTCTTGATTTTCCTTTATTTTACTTGTATCCTGGTGTTGTCAAGAATTCTAAGGAGATATCCCGCCACCCTCAAACCACAAAAATGGGGGCTCAAACAGATTATGATCAAACTAAAGGCATAAACACTAAGCCAGCAGGTGATGGATCCAAACAGGTAAGTCAAAGATACTCCTACTTGGGTTGTTCACAAGTGTCTAATCATTTTCTTTTTTGCAGGAGCCATTTGGCAAAGACTATCTCAACAGCACCTGGAACTCGGAAAGCGAGTCCTCTTTCCGAACATTCTCCCAAAAGTCTTCCAATTTACCATTTGGACAACCAATCGAGTATGATGCTATCAGCGGACCTACCTATGTTACTGCACAAACCTTGGTTCAACAAGTAGCATATGCGCTCTCCGATAAGATCTTCTCTTATTCCCCAGAATCGTTTGATTTGGATGTTGCTGTGAAATTTTGGGCGGCGGCAAATACAAAGAATGCCAATGGATATACCACACAAATTTCTCCCATGCAGACTCGCTCTGGTGCTGGATCAATTGCTTTGGGATATATGTTTTCCAAGGATTTTGATTTGACCAAGAGGCATATCCCCCAAACGCTTTTGGCCTCTTCTTCTAGTCTGCATAGCCTGCGCTCGACTCTCGATCAACTTTCTTTATTATACTCTGTCGCAAACCCATTTGTGGCCCATGTTGCGGCTGTTGACTATGCACCGGGAACCGCTGGTCTCGTTACAGACTATGCAACTGCTTTGACTGTGGCAGAGGAGTTGGGACTCGGTCTGGTTTCTAGTTCATCTGCATATGAAGCTCAACATATGTCTCTCTTCTCTACGCTGTTGGCAACAATTCTTCCAACCATCCATACTTACGATGGAATCACTGTTGGTCGTGACACCCTTCGTGTCATTGATATTCTTAGCCAATCTGGTCTCAGCAGTTCCTACAAGAGCGTTCTTGATGAGATTTCAAAACTCGGAAAGAGAGCTGATGCCGAAAGCAAGGTTTCCTCACTTCTTGAAGCTTTTAACAGCGAACTTGGTACCTCTTATGGTCTCTTTGAATATAGCGGGCATGATTCTCCCGAATCTGTTTTGGTTGTCTTCGGTTCTGTTGAGAGTTCTCTTGCTACTCAGGTTGCTGAGAAGCTTTCTGCTGATGGAGAAAAGATTGGTGTTATCAATGTCAGAGTGTACCGACCTTTTGTAGAGGAGGCCTTTGTGAAGGCCCTTCCTACATCAGTCAGAAATGTCGCTGTCCTTGGTCAAGTTCTGGACGAAACAGCCGCAACAGATTTTTCTGGTCATTCCAACTTGTACGAAGATGTCTTGGCCGCGACCGTCTTCTCTGATAAATTCACAACTGCTCCCAAGGTCGTTGATGTCAAATATGCTCGGTCGCAAGTATTCACACCTAGTTCCATCGCCAGTATCTTCCATCAACTTGGTGGCAAGTCTTCTAACGAATCAGTATCACTCCTGGCTGTTGGACAAGTTGAGCAGTACTCATTCTTTGATCTTGAGGACTCCGTTTCTGCTACTGCTCCTTCTGCTATCAGCAAACTTCTTTCTGGTGATTCGGCCAGCAATGTCCTTATCAACCAAACCCATGACAACTTCATTCAAGGTGGTGTCATTAGGACTGATATCCGAAGCTCGAAGAAGTCAATCGAGTCTGCTTACCCAATTGAAGAGGCTGACGTCACTTACATTGGAGACGAAAAGCTGTTCAAGGAGATTGGCATCTTGAAGAATGTCAAGCCAAACGGAAAGATTATTGTCAAGCTTCAAGGTGTCAAAGACGAAGATTTGGAGAAGAAGTTTCCAAGCTTCGTTCGCAACGAGATCAAGTCCAAGGATGTCGAATTGTTTGTCTTGGATCCAACTTTGTCAGAGGCTTTTGGAAAAGAACCAGCTCTCGAAACCTTGATCACCGAACTTGCATTCTTGAAGATTGCTCGCCCAGACCTCCTCGACGCCGGCAAAGATAAGCTCGCAGCGATCAATGGAAGCCAAGAACAGCTTCAAGCTGCAGTAGCTGACCTTGAGAAGACTATTCGCAAGGTCGACATTCCTGAGACTTGGGCCGAGGTTGATGCCGAGGTTGAAGTCCTCGATCTTCCTGCAACTATCAAGTCCAGCAGCTTTACTGGTTTCCAAAAGGAAGATACTGAAGCCCCATCCCAGCTTCGTGATTGGCACGCAGCTGCTAAGGGTCTTCTCTTCAAAGAAGCTTATGGTACTAAAGCTGAACTTCGACCCGATCTCACTGCCAAGACCTATGAGATCACTGTAAAGGAGAACCGTCGCTTGACCCCTATTACATATGACCGTAACATTTTCCACATCGAGTTCGACTTGGGAACTTCTGGCCTTACGTACGATATTGGTGAAGCTCTCGGTATCCATGCTGTAAATGATGTTACTCAAGTTGAGGAGTTCATCAAGTTCTATGGTCTCAACCCAGATGATGTCGTTGAAGTACCATCTCGTGAGGACAACAACGCTTGGGAAGCCAGAACCGTATTCCAATCGTTGGTTCAAAACATCGATATCTTCGGAAAACCACCAAAGAAATTCTACGAAGCCCTAGCCGAATTTGCTTCTGACGAGGAGGAAAGAAAGGAACTTCTTACCCTTGGTGGCCCAGAAGGTGCCAATGAATTCAAGCGTCGCGCCGAAGTAGACACCATCACCTACGCTGACGTTCTTCTTGAATTCAAGTCCGCTCACCCATCTTTCCATGACATCGCCCGCATTGTTTCGCCAATGAAGCGTCGTGAATATTCCATCGCTTCATCTCAAGCTGTCAACCCAACCACCGTCGCTCTCATGATTGTCGTGGTATCTTGGGTTGATCCAAAAGGTCGCGATCGTTTCGGTCAAGCTACACGTTACCTTTCTTCACTCTCTGTCGGATCCAAGGTCACTGCTTCCGTCAAGCCTTCCGTCATGAAACTTCCAACCACCGATACTGCCCCTCTCATCATGGCTGGTCTCGGTACAGGTCTTGCTCCTTTCCGTGCTTTTGTCCAATACCGAGCTATGCAAAAGGCTCAAGGCAAAGATATCGGTTCCATCCTTCTTTACATGGGTTCCCGTCATCAACGAGAGGAATACTTGTATGGTGAAGAATGGGAGGCTTATCAAGATGCAGGTGTTATCACCTTGTTAGGAAGAGCATTCTCCCGTGATCAGAAACAAAAGATCTATATCCAAGATCGTATGCGAGAGACTGTTACAGATATCATCCAGGCATACATTAAGGATGAGGGATCATTCTACTTGTGTGGTCCCACATGGCCTGTACCAGATGTTACAGAGGTACTTGAGGAGGCTATCAGAGAGGAGGGTAGATTGAGTGGAAAGAAGGTTGATGGAAGAAAGGAGATTGAGAGATTGAAGGAGGCAGGTAGATATGTCTTGGAGGTTTATTAGATTTGATTTGAAGCAGTGTTTGCAGCGTCATCGCGGTTGGTTGGTTACCTAAAACGGTTTAGAATATGGTGGTCACGATTGAAATTCATAGATCGCATTCTTATAGATTCACTTTGATATTAAAATTATAGAATTCTCTGTTGCTATATTCATTTGGAGTCAAAAGGTGTACTGGTGATCAGACGAATAAGTACATCCCCCCGCCTCCCCACATCGCATCCAAATACACAACTATGTCCGTGCCACATCACTGAATAGGGTGATATTGTTTATCAGCTCAGCGGCGCAGCGATTACTATTTTAGTACTATACTACAAGCTTTTTCCCGATAATTCTAGACTGCTTATCCCTATCCTCGGTGGAATAATAAACATCAACTACCTAGTGTGCAAATCAACAACATCTTTGGTTCAAACGCAATGAAGATCATCGTTGCTGGTTCCACTGGCTTTGTTGCCACAGAATTTATCAAGCAGGCTCTTTCTAACCCAGCCGTTACATCTATCATAGCTCTTGCCCGCCGTGAGACGCCTTTGCCGGAATCCTTGGGACCAGACGTCGATACTAAGAAATTCAAGTCTGTCATCTGTCAAGACTTTGCAAACTATCCAGACGATGTGAAGCTTGAGCTTTCTGGTGCTGATGCTTGCGTTTGGTAAATCTTCCTTACGCCCGCTTTTTATAAGTATTTAAAGCATAATACAACCCAAGTTCACCTGCTAATGGGTCCATTCATCCTAGGTATATTGCCATAACCCCATCACAATTAAAAAACATGACGTTAGAGGAAGCTCGAAGGGTTTGTTTAGACTACACAGTGGCAGGCTTGGAAACGATTACGAAGCTTCCGCGGGATCCTGCTAGCAAGCCTTTCCGGTTTTTCTATATCAGTGGTCATAAGAGTGAGCGGGACCAGACCAAGAGGCCTTGGCCACTCACCGAGTACTGTTTGATGCGGGTATGTTTTTTCTGCTTTTCTGTCTTTGTTGTCCGTACTGAGACTTTTCATAGGGTGAAGCTGAGAATCGTGTTCTGGACTTTGCGAAAGCTTCAAATGACACCGTGGAAGCGTGTGTGGCTAAATCGGGTCTGATTGATGGGCCAGACCGTCGACAGGGCTTGCTGATCAAAACTGTATCCACAATTGGCCGAACCATCATTGGTCTTCCTAAGGTTGATGTGAGCCAGATTGCAGCGACGCTTTTGCAGCAGGCATTGAATGGTATTGAAAAGGAAACACTCTCGAATGAGGATCTTGTTGTGATGGTGATAAGGCTTTGGATAATTAAATGGGAGGCTCGTGTATTTTATAATGTTTCTCGGTCCACATATAGTCTAAGTTGTAGGGAACAGAAACTTTCATAGTAATAAAGCTTTTCTACGATACTCGAGTACTTGTTCTTGTTATTAGTCGTCTTTTGATTTTCCTCGGCCATGCAAACATTTTATCATGAGTGCAAGCCAGGAGTATGTTACAGCGTAGGATTTGGCTGTAAGCTATTCTTTGCAGTGCCACCTCAACGTACCATCACTTGAGAATCAGTGTCAGTATTACTTGGAGACTGGTCATTAAATTCTTTTTCTGGCTATTTCGCTCGTAATTTCACCTTGCAGTCAGTTAACCTTTTCATGCTCTATAACTAAACTAACTTTTAAATCAAAAGGTAGGTAGACCAAATTGATTATGAATTACCATTGACTAATGTTCTTAATAACTTTATATCGAGCAAGATGACTTCGGCCAGAACATGTGATTTTCTTTCATGGCTGTATGAATAGTATAATATTACAGGTTATAATGGTAGTTTATCAAGATCTTCTCTCTTCGCCAACCATATCTCTGAGAACGGCCACCAGGAACAGTCGGCAGCTTTGACACAACACTTCTCTAGACATGAGAGATATTAACATCTTGACTGACGTTGATGACCCCCATTGGAAACTCCTCTTTTGGCCAATCGTCCCCTACCTTGTTGGGGTGAACGGCAATGGCTGTTGAGCTGGTAGTTTCAATCGAGCACCGCCGCCGTTCAAAGATCTGATTTTGCTGAAGTCAATGCCTGATGGTTTACGCTCACGCTTGTTAGATGAGATCCTAGAGCCGCTCAGTCCCAATGTTTGAAGAGGTCGTGGCCGCAGTGTTATAAAAAGAGAACTCCAACTTCTGTACTTCACCACTCTGCTGAAGAGCTGGCCTATTGAGGGACCACACAGAGCTATGATGGCAAAAGGACCTTCGATTATAGAAAGATAGAGTAGCGGCACAAGATTCCTTAACTATGTCTATTTACTATATTATTCTTTATATATTCCACATACTAGTACTAGTTAGCCCTTAGCTATTATCTCCTTATTGAATACTCCATTTATCAACTGCACCCTACCTAGTTTACCACCGTGACCCTTCACAATATAAAAGGAGAACTTGAGATAAAATTCTTTTGTTATCTAGCTTGAGCGATCAAGTTGTAATATTGAATACAATTTCAATACTCGAGTAATTGATGTTCTTATATTCGTATTTAAATTCCATTACATGATGAGATGAGATACAAGTACAAGTAAAATGATGATGATAATAATAATAATAATAATAGCATTAGTTTTTATTCTCGAGACTTGAATTTCATAGAGATTATCGACGGAACTTGTAAGGATCATTATTAGGACTTGATCATTCTTCTTTATGATAATTGTTATCACTTTAACTTGCACTCTAAGTTGATCAAATCTAAATACTAGTAGAAAGATATACCACAAGTGTTATCTCGATACTACGGATTTTTGAAATGCGTGGATATAAAAGCTTTCACAAACCATTTCACGGTGTCACGGTATCACGGTATCATATTCTTTTCTATAATGATCTGATTTCAAATTGATTTAGACAGACCGATTCCTTTAGAAATGCAAGTTAGATAATTGACATACTAATGTATACTGTGACTAGTGACCATGTCTCTGATTGTAAACAGCCATATTGTTCAAGTTGGAGTTATTTTGATTGCTGTATTTGGTGGCTTAAATAGTGTTAGTCGGGTCACGGTGTCGGTAACGGGGTGTCGGTCAATCATGACGATTCACCTACAAAATATCTTTCGTTCAAGTTAGAATAATTATTGCTTATTTCATGGGGAGTATCGTCTGAAGTTATTATGATTATTGTTAATAATCTAATATGTTGTCGAAAGATCTGTATAGTTGCAATGTACTGAGTATGTTGTCGTTTTAAACAATGTGTCACGGCGTCACGGTATATATCACATGTCTTTAAAATATTCGTTGGACGTTCATTTTTTTGGACCGGTTCTTTCAACTTGATTTAGAAAAGATATGGAATAACTCGTGATCAGTCACGGTGAGGGTGCAGACACCCTAGTACTGATGAGCTCCAAAAAATGTGACGGTCTGGATGACTACTTTCCGTTAAGATGCAGGTATTTGGATAAGATGGATATTAGAAGACTTATATAGAGGGATGGGAGGAAGTTTTGGAGAGTCACGGTGGGGGTAGAACGTGGAGCGTGGTGGGGAAGGAATAAGAATCTGAAAATTGAATATTGACTTGTAGGAGTAGTTGTGATTACTACTGAATACATGATAACTAGACTTGATGACTAGCACACGTGGTACACTCATTAAATCGTGAATCCACTGGTTGGCGGCCCAAGGGACTTTAGATAGGCCAGTGTTCAATGAAAAGAAGTCATTCCAGCCATTTCCACGATGAAAAATTAGCATCATTAAGACGATCGATCATGAAGGGCTAATAGTGAATATACGAAGTAGATTGCTTCAACACTTCTTCATTTAAGAACTCGGGCCATATAATGGCAGAATTAAGGACTCGAAGTTCGTGCAAAAACGCTGGGCAAAAAAGTTTGGAGAGCTTTGAAAAGATCGTGACGATTGCTAGTGTACTGATTTTGAGTATAGAGAGTGGGATTGTGAGTGGCGTGGTATCGTCTAGTAGATGATAAGCTTTAGCTAATGTTTGATGGTGAGGGTTTGATGTTAAGGGATAGTGATGAGTGATAAGGGATAGTGATGAGTGATGAGATAACTTGGTGCTGAGACAGGCAGGGGTTTTGCTAAGCGGAATTCAGATGATATTCGAGAGCATTGTTTGATGTGTGGATGTTGATTAGACAAATTCTATCTGATCTCTCGGATAGGGAGGAATATATGGGGCTGAGATGATACAAGAAACTATTGTGATGAATGTCTTCCAATATCAGATGAGTACTCATATCTATCGTCTCAACTATGCATTCCGAGTACTGTCTTCCTAGGATATCGATTGCCATTTCTTAAGATCATCCATTCGATTGAGTGTAGAACCCGACATGATTGATCCCTTCATACATATCTGTCATATAATTATGATGGCTCGGATGTTGCTTTGTGTAGAGAGTTGGAACAGTTATCACACAGCTCTAACACGAGAATACCAGTAGCTCAGTTTTACCTGATAAATTGCATTCGGTCGAACCCTAAGACATCGACAGACCTTTCATGAAAAGAAGTTGATATCTTAAATTTATTCGGGTCAACGGTGTAGGGTGGGGTGTTGAAGGGGGCCGAAGATTCACTACCTATAGGAAGTTATTACCAGTGACAATGTATGTACTTGATCACATAATGTGGGTGGGCATTAACCTTATAGTAGTTTGCAAACCAGATCCCTAGTCCCCAATCTGCGTTTCACTTTATTGAGCCTTTTTATCGTAATATCAAGCTCTTCTGTTTCCCGTCATTCCCTATGGGAGGCCATTCTTCAAACAATTTGGGGTTGTTATGAAGGGGTTAGAATTATAGAAAGATGGTTGAATGGACGATATATACGGGTGAGGGATCTGTATGAGTACATGTTAAATGACAGTAATAAAATTCAGAGATAGTAGTGTTGTAGTTGCCATCTAAGCTGTTGTGACAATAGAGGCTTTTCTTGTATTTTCAAAAATGTACTCGAGTACATGGTCATGACCTTGCATGCATCATTACTTTTTTGGTTTATTAGCTCTCATGGCTTCTTCCCTATGCCACGAGAATGCTCGAAACCCGGCCAACGACCTCAACTTACATGAAGAGAGTTCACCAAAATTGGGAGAATGCCTAACCAGAAGTCCTTCCTCTCTATTCACGTTGAATAGAGGTATCGTAGTAATTACATAGACTTGATGCTTAAGATAGAAAAACATCTAAAAGTACAAGCAGGCTTCAGAAAACGAGCTTACTAGAAGTGCTAATTCTGTCTCTAAAACACTTAAGGTACTCATGGAATCTTGCCGTATCAGACTTTGAAATATAACTTAGAAACCTTTTCGAATTTGAAAAGAATGGAACTAAGCTTTTATTCACTCTAGATCACAATCTCTTCTCATTCACTAAAGCATTGGTTCGTACTTTCTGGACTTTGCCTGTTTTTCTCTTTCTTCTTTTATTTAAGGTTCAACATTGCTGGACAAAGATATCATAGTAGAGAGCGGCGGATAACAATCTTGACGAACCATGTGGCGGGGAGTTGTTGGGAAGCCAAATTACGTAGTAGAATGTGGAAGCAACATTTTGGGGTACTCGATTCTTTGAAGTAACGTAGACCATTGGAAAGTCGGGTTGTGGGAATCTGGGAGTAGTGACAATCAAGAGCTCAAAAAGATAGCAGAACCGTTTCATTGACAGTGCTAATGTGAATTAGTAGCAAGAGGATGAATATGACAGCATTTTCCTTGGGCGAGAGAGAGGTTCAACAATGTTTGAAATTCAACTGGATGAGTTCAGTATCTTGGTACTGTTTCTTTTCATCGTCGTATGTGAATCGTAGAGCATGGTGTTCGAAAAGTTTGCTGTAGCAGTAGGAACGTTTGAAAATGTGTGATGCCCCAAGGAGAGAATTTATATAGCGAAATATCAACACAGTTCCACAGGATCATTGATAGATATTCACTTTTTAGAGAAGTAATTATCTGTTGAGCTTGCGTCAGCGAATCCATAATGTGACGCAAGCAGAGAAGACTAGTGAATCACACACCACTAAAGTCACACTCCCTCATTCTGCTATTCTCAGATGTATAGACTCAGCTATTTTGAAATTTTTGGTATCATCAATATTGACATCAAAAACATATATCACAATGGGCAACTTATTAGTTTAATGACCCAGCATAATCTTTTTCAGAGGAAGTGATTGTGTTGTATAATTCTAAACGAAATGATTGAAATGATTTTGAACACGGAAGATAGAAGAGGTAGTTACTTTTGACAGTAGAGGAGAGATGATAATATAAACTATTAAAGGACACTATATCAACTAAATGACATAAATATCACACATTGTAGGTCCTTGACATATGTAACTTCGACCTGGATGAAAGCCCAATTTGCGTGCGAGAGCAAACAATAACGTAGAATGAACTAACTTAAAGTATACACTGTCAGACCTAAAGCTTGTTCTCCAAAGTACCCGGCTTTGATACTGCTTTGGAAAAATCTCCGCATGATAATGTTGTAATTATATACCCTTGAATCCACACGATAGGCCTTTGACAGCCGCTCTTTAATACTGTAATAGAAAGCGAGAACTTCTTCCTCGGCATAGAAAGTCAGTCTATTTATAAGCTCCAGTCACTCTTTGCGGGGCCATACAGTAAACCCTACGAACATTATCTTGTATCATATTCACTTGTATACAAAGATTCCAAGTGATTCCCCATTCATAACTACTAGCACACTCTCATGTAAGGACCCCAAAGATCTTAGTAACTCATATTCAAATTCAGAGCTCATTATATCCATCAACGAAACGAAACAAGTGAAACAAACTTTACCTATCCAAGTTAAGACCACTTCATTCACATTAAAGACATTTATCTGGTAGTATCTCAAACGTTTTAGTTCACGAGCTAGGGCATAGGGCTTGTAGAAGCGAAAGGCAATAATTAGACCAAAAAATCTGGAGAACTTGTGCTACTACAGCAGAAAGCTTTAGGAATAAAGTCATTATGTGAGATATAAGATATGGGATGTATAGATATAACTATGTGTTTTGAATGTTGTACTATTACGAGTAGAGAGAATGCTACAGGGTCTTGGTTGATTGATGGAAATGTGTTGGGTTTGCTAGAGAAGTCATGGCCTGGCCAGATATCAACTCGAAGCTCTAACCGACCATTCGAATGAACAAAAGTTTCTGAAAATGGCTTCAAAATCCTCTGGACATTCGAATTCATCCGACCAACTACTTCTAGATTTTCATTATTATACTGAATATTCCAGAACTTTATCACACAGAGAAGGTTTAATGAATTACTCAGTAGATACACATACATATATCAATGACACCGAAGCAGAAATTTGCCAATCCCCACGAACAACACTATTTTCGATCTAACAACAATTCGACATCCTTATTATCTAATCACCGTGAACTGGAATGCTTTAGAACCGAACTTTGATTCGGCCGCGGTATTATAGGATATTTTGTAGTTTCTGATATCATAACTCCCTTTCTTAACTTACTGTAGCCAGCTTTTTGTCTCGAGCTAGATATAAAATCCCAATATATATACTCGAATAGCCTACATAACCTTCCGGATTTTAAAACCCAAAATAATAAAACTTGCATCCAAGGCAAGAAACATCAAATCGAAGAGCATAATGAACTTCAATAAATATGGAAGCACAATCTACTGCCAGTGGAGCTACTATCAATGCAATCACTCCCAAGTCCATTAGTCCGCCCATTATATTATGCCCCTCAACATTTATTACAAGCAGTGCGTCTTCATGACGCAAACCATAAATAATCTATTCTGCCTCATGAAAAGCAACTACTCGCATGATAGACTTCGTTACACCCACGATGATATCGCAACTTCCCGGCTTATGGCACACGACGTGGACACCTACAATACCGAGAGACGACGCGCTATTGAACGAATTGAATTGACAATCACGCGAACAATAACTGCAAGTTATTGGGAACCTTGGATACATTTTATTTGTATTTGATGCTCTATAAATTTCTGTCTACTTAGACCCTTCCAGTAATGCTCTTCCATAATCACCTCTATTGGGCAACCTATTACAAGTATGAATGTGACATCTCGCTGGACCTGTATTCGTCAAGAAAACTAATTGAATGTTAAATGTGCAAAACAGAAGGGATGAGATGACTTACTGCCACAGTGGAAATCTAATTCCATAAATGCCACTGGACTGTGAATGCGAAAGTAGTATGGATCCTCATCTCCAAATTCTCCTATCCAAGCAAAATATGTTTCGTTTAGATGCTTCTTAAATAGTGCGACTCTGTGCTCCAAAACTGCATCAGGATAGTACTCATTGAAAGCTTTAAAAAGTTTGATGATCTGATCCTGCTTATCTGCTGGAAACTCGTAAACTGGACATCCCTCGTAGGGAACGATCCTGTTGTCTTGTCTCGCACCACCCAAGTGTCTTTCGTCAAAAGGATTCCACCTATCAGCTGGTAGGCTCTTCCCGTCCATTCCCTTGCTCAGAGTCGCCTTCTCCTGTAATTCCTTGGGTAAACTTTGCATCAAGCTTAAGCTATCAAGTTCCTCGGATTTGAATAACCTCAACCCAACATGTGGCCCCTCATCGATTCTATCAGGTTCGGCTCCCATGAATGTAGGACCAATAACCATTTTCTTGCCAAGGAACACTACAGAAAGACACAAATGATGTCCAAAAAATGTGTATCCAAATGGTTTCGTCATGGTTGGTAAGCCAAATAAACGGAAGTTATAGGAGTGCTCATTAAGCACTTTCTTGCCGTTCACTAGCTGACCAAGGAAGTCATTTGTGAGGCAGCAGGCATGGATCTTTTCATATCCTTGCTTCGACGAGGAAGCTCTGAGAATGGCATGAATGGCGGTTTGAATTTCTGATGAACACTCATCGAGTCGTAGTCCGCCTACGTAAAGATGAGTATGGGATCAAGTCTAAAATATATTCAGTCCTTACCCGGATTCATGTACAATTCTGGGTTGGACCACAATCTAAACTCATCATTTGTAACATCTCCGAATTGAACCTCTTTCCTCTGATCTTCGTTCAAAATATTTAGAAATTCCTCAGTTTTTGCAATCACCTCTTCAGTGGGCGCACCCTCATCATCGGCATATTTATACAGCTCCTCTCTAATTTTACCATCTGACGTAAAACCTTTGTATGGTTTCTCCAAGTTCTTCGCATCAAGCCGGTTTATCAGCCAAGCAGGAGCCTCAATCTGCCTCCTCGACTCACACCAACTCAATGCTGTGTGATCTTGTATTCCGGCGATGCGAGGATGATCTGGGGAGGGAATGATATCGCGAAAAGGGACAGCTGCACCGGAGCGGGGTCTCGTAGGGTCTGACTTTTGGGTGTATCCCGATTTCTTTGGTAGAACTGTCATGTTTGTTGTTGACTGAGAAACGGAGAGTTATGTTATGAATGGAGTCTTGACACATAGGAAAGTTATGTCACAATGGGTTTCTGGAAAGTATGAAAAAGGAAATATTCTGGATATAAATGTTCTTCAATTGATCTATCACTACTGGCAGAGTGGGAAAATGACCTGACCATGATCTGCCCATGGCTTAAGTCGATGTGGAGAGCTCGCGGAATTGCTGTCAGACGGTTACGAGTATGAGATTGTATTGATGAAGTGGACTCGGGACCCGTTGTTGATGATTTTTATCCTAAAGCTCCAGGGTATGAATCAGTGCTTAATAATCCCCACAAATTAGTGTATCAAACCCCTGAATTCCCCTCAATCTCCCCACCCCCTTCCACTTTCACATCTGTGGGGACTTTTACATTCTGATGCCGTCCACCACATTTTGAATCAACCTTACGGATCTCGACCGAGAGAATTTGACCATCCTGGAGCCATGGAGGAGTTGCAGTGATGGAGGGGCAGTTAAACCGGCTTCTATTAAGGTGGGGTGAAATAAAGTAGGTGGGGTGTGAAGTTGTTTGTCCAAGTCAAGAACAGTCCTCTGCAATCCATCTCTCTCTCTCTCTCTTGCTCTCTCTGTGTCAAGATCATTCTCAATTCCTCCATATACGAGTAATATTTGCACCATACATCAGTCATGCCAGTGCCATCGTTTGAGCGTACGTTTCTTACTCCTGTCCAAACACTCATTTTGACACGCTGACTGACATGCTCTCTTCCAGGTCTTGTACGATTTGTGCCCAAATCCTCTGTGGAGATACTCATAGGCCAGCCGGTAGATTCGGAGCTCGATGTGGGAGCTGCAATCATTGCAGGAAAAGAGGTGAAAGTTGATGTATACAGTGGATCATCAGTCCTAGAACCAGGGATCTCAACTGGAACCGTCAAAGAAATTGGAAAGCTCCTATCTCCCCTCGCAAAGTCCGAGGTTGGCACGATTAGGTGTATTGGATTGAATGTGAGATACGGAATCTCTGAAATACATGGGGACATTAGCTAACTATCGCAGTATGTTCAACATGCACACGAAGTCAAAATGGCTATTCCTGATCTGCCAACCGTTTTCATGAAACCCTCGACCGCTCTGGCAGATCCATATCCTTCTCCAACAGTTATACCCAAATTTGCGCTGAAAGATGATTGCTGCGATTACGAATCCGAGTTGGTTATTGTGATTGGAGAGAAATGCAAGGATATCAGCGAGGCAGACGCATTGAACTATGTTTTGGGATATACCGCGGCGAATGATGTTAGCAGTCGAGCAAGTCAATTTGCGCAAAGTCAATGGTGCTTCAGCAAAAGTTTTGACGGAGCTTGTCCAATTGGTATGCGTTTTTCACAAATAAAACTGGGGGATTGGAGCTAACAACGTTCTAGGCCCGGTTTTGGTATCCACGAAGCTCATTCCAGACCCATCGAAACTCCGAGTTAGAGGTCTGAAGAATGGAAATGTTATGCAAAATTGCGGAACACAGTATGAATATCCGATCCCATTTTCAAGTCTTTAGCTGACTAGTAACAGCGATTTGATCTTTCCCGTTGCGAAAATTGTTTCTTTCCTCTCGCAGGGTACTACACTCCTGCCAGGTACTATAATCCTGACTGGTACTCCGGCAGGTGTTGGTAATAGCTTCATACCAGAGGAATATCTGAGAGATGGAGATTCATTTTCTGTTGAGATACTGCCACATATTGGAACTTTGATGACCAAGTTTGAATATCAAAAGTAAATTGGACTTGACGGCGCTAAGGGATACATCAATAGACGGCAGGAACTGTCAATCATGCACCAATATTCACCTTATTTCCTTGGTGGACTGGATTTATTCACTCTAAATCTTCTCCTGTCTGAAGTCTTCCTTCGTCTCAACCGACGTCGTCGTCTTTAATAATATGTGGATCTTGCTAACCACTGTATGAAGCTGTAAACAGCATGATATCAAGACGTGTCCTAGGAGCTGCCCTTCCCCTACCTCTCCTCTTCTTCTCCGTCTACCTCCTCCGTTTCCACATCTGCCTCCATTTCCTACCGCTGGCCGTCTTCGTATTGGAGGTCGTCTGGCAGGTCTCCTGACTCCCTGTCTAATGGGTCTTCTGCGTACCTGGCCTCCGACTCGAACGACAAGGTCTAGTCGAGGAGGCATTGTTGCTTGTTACGTGTGTGTGATACGAGGTGTGAGACGAGGTGGTTGTATATCGCAATGATTTAGATGATTTCGATATGGTCAGAATCTAAATCGCCCAGGTACTTGTAAATCGTGCCTTGCCACGTCTGCTATTGAGAGATTTACCTACTCCGTGATAAATCAAGCTACTATCATTACTATAGAAGTCACCAGTTGCGATGAAAGGGGATCTTTCTCTGACTGCAATTCAAAGGTCTTGGGAATGTCGTTCTTCATTCTCCCTTATTCTTTGACTCTTCTGATTTCTTTTCTAGGATACATAAGTTCAATGCTGTGGAAGTCTCCAGTCTTGAGTTAACAAAAGATTTAACAGTAATGATGGACATATCCCAGTTTCGATGGTGTCTTCTGCCAAGATTTAGTATACCCCAGTCAGCAAGGGCGTTGAAAGCGGGCTATACCATAGAATGGCGCACAGCCACGAAGCAAAGGGAATTCCCCTCACGCCCTTCTGTATTGTGACTACTACAAAGCTGTCTGAATTGCGAATTTTGTGCTTAGGCTATTACGAAAAGTTTTGGTTCGTGACCTGATATTATGCAATTGGTACCGCTATTTCTAGGCAGACGAATTTTGTACTTGCGGCTGAGAGTAACCATTTTTTATAAAAGTAGATACTTTCTTTAACAAGTTTCATAGAATCAATCAATAATGACAATCACAAACATGAAGTTCATCACCATGAAAGTATGCTGGCTACTTCTCAGTCTTTCTCAGACCGTCCACGGCATCATCCAAGCACCTCCACTCCCTGGACCTCATTCCCTTGGCACCACAGTCCTCCAAGCAACCGACCCATCTACATCTCGCAGTCTAATGCTCTCACTCTTCTATCCCACCTCGGCCAAAACCTCATACACCTATGCATTCGCGCCCTCCTTCCCAAACGCTACCGCTCTCCACTTAGCAGAAAGCTACTCCCTCCCACCCACCACCCTCCAAGCCTTCACATCCCGCTCCCATAACTCCGCCCCTATCCTCCTTTCCCACCGCCTCTCCTTTGATTTCCCCATCCTCCTCTTCTCCCCAGGATACGGTAATACGCGTCTCATGTACACCACCATCGCCGAAAATATCGCTTCTCTTGGCTACATCGTCATCACTGTCGATCACCCCTTCGATGTAGATTTTATCGAATATGCAAATGGTACGATAGCTACCTGGGTAGATGTTGAGTTTGATGATTATATTGCTCCAATCCCATACGTTAATGCTCGTGTCAAAGATCTGCAATTCGTGCTGAATTCTCTTTCCAACCCATCATTCATCTCTCAAATTCCTGGAATCTCGAATTCATCCCTATCATCGTCATCTTCATCCTCATACCACAAACCCCACCCAACATTTCAAACCCAAAGCATCGGCGCCTTCGGCCATTCCCTCGGGGGAGCAGCCGCTTTCTCCGCCATGCAAACCGATCCCCGCTTCTTCTGCGGAATAAACATCGACGGGGCACTAATCGGGGAAGTAGTAAAAACAGGTCTCAAATCCCCCTTCATGATCATGGCAAATGAATTTCATAACAGGACGCAAGAAAGAGATGCGACATGGCACGAGTTCTGGGCGAATTCAGTAAAGCTCAGGGGATGGAAGAGAGATGTTAGGGTAAAGGGCGCGTTGCATGGCAGTTTTACGGATTTGGCGGTTTGGGCGGGAGTGCTGGGTCTAGGGGGTTTCGAGGATTTGTTGGGCACGATTAGGGGGCAGAGAATTCTGGAGATTGAAAGTGAATTTGTGGGGGCGTTTTTTGGGATGTGGTTGAGAGGGAGAGGGGGAAGGGTGCTGGATGGTCCGAGTGTGAGGTGGCCGGAGGTGGTGTTTGATTTTTGAGGGGGGTGTGGAGGTTGGGAGGAGGAAGTTATGAAGGGCGATAGTTGTAGTCCTTATAGATAGGTTATACATGCAATATATCTAATGGTATTCCTTACACTCCAGTCTCCGAAAGTTTTCGATACTGCATAGATATGGATCTTTAAATCTGACTTGAAAGTTGATATCCATGTCCGAAAGCGATTCATGAACCCAAGGTCTATCTTATAGGTTGCAGTCCATATCTAATAATTGCAACTTAGTTCATATATGAATCAATATGTGGTACTCGTGACCAAGCAGCGGGAGGAGCAAAACCAGATATAAATACCACGCAGGAAGGTTTCAGCTTTCATTCATGAAGGTCTGCACATTAAAGACACACCAGCGCCGTTGCATACTCTATTGATATACTATATAAGAACACATTGATTTTGGATGCGACTTCATTTCTAGGATTGTAACAAACAACAAAAAAATAATAATCACAATATAATAACCAACAAAACATATATACTCATAGATATAAAATACCCATTCAATAATCTTACTACTCATACTATATTATACTATATAAACCCCCTTAAAACAAGAATCTTCATCCAGACCGCAAAGGCGACAAACAGTCTTGTTTGTTCAGGTCAAATGCGGTCTGGTGGTGGAGTGGTAATACGCCTGGTTCGAATCGAAAAAGAATCCCCACCGGGGGTTTCTCCTCCCGCCCCTAGGGGCGGTAAGGTTTTGTTGGTTGGTGAACTGATTTTTTTAATATTTTTTTGTTGAAGAAGAGCGGATATGGCGGATTCCTGGAGTAAGTAAATGAAATTCGTCTCATCTTACCAGAGTGATGACTGAATATTTGCAAGGGAATCATGTTCATACTCGGCCGGTTGTGTTGTGACGTATATGAGGTACTGGTATGTATTACACCTCGATAATTTATACAAGTCATAAACTTCCAATCATAAACGCAGAATACCAATGAATGTCGAAGATGCGATCCTGTTATTATGCAAAAACCACTCGCTTGAAACAAAGCCGTTCTAGATGAGGCTCCGACGCTAATGGAAGCGTGGATATATATAGGTGAGAGAGACTAGCCTAGACATCGTTACATATGGACAAGAGAAGTAGGTATCCATCGATAATACGCTTTTGAGAAAAGCTAACGCTGTGTCCTTGTGAATAGTTTCCAAAAGAATTGGAGTTGTTTACTGTACCATGCATGCTACCGCTTCTTACACAAGATTTAGATACGGCCATTCATTCTGGGAGTATTATATTGGTTATACTATACTCACTCCGCGTGGTGATCAGAGTACGAAGCCACGAGGGAATTTGTTATGAGAATATTTACTTTTTTGGGGGGGATTTTTCGTGGCTTGTGGATGGCAGTATTCTTGGATTGAAGTAATCGTATATGATGGCGCTATCAAATTGACCTCTGCAAATATGCTTGCGCGGAATGATGATTTTGACAAGATTCTTTAATATGCCTTGGGAAGTAAGTGAAAGATGGCCATTGCCATTGTTACATGTTAAGCCGTGAAATAGAAATCGAGAAGTTTCTGCGATATTGCATGTCACTCAGCCGCTAGGTGCTACCAGTATGATTGATACCCCCCCCGAACTGAACCAAATCCGGAATCTAATAGGTCGCAAAGTTTTAGGTTGTCCTACGGCGTTGCCATGACCCTTGTGATACAGTACCACCCTGGTGCCACCCCTCATGCAGGCTTTGTTATCTGGATGGCTTGTTTATGTTTACATTGATCTTTTCGAGTCCTTCAAAAGTGTCTACTCCCATGAATGATGTGATTGATCATTCTTTGGATTCGGTGTTCTCGAATTATCATCAGTCCTCTACCTCAAAACAGCAATTATACAGTATTGTTATTACAGAAACTTCGTCACGCAGAAGTTGCGATTTGATGGGTCAGGATTTCTGTCAAATGTCAAGAAAAGTACTCAATCACTTGGCATTGAGGTACTCCTAGAAGCCCGTGCGTATAACAATTCCACTTGGCAATTCCTATATAGTTCGATATCTAATGTTCTCCCCATCTAGACGCTCCGTACTCTTCGCCTGTCGAGTCCAATCTCGAGTCCTCATAGATAACGGCAACTAGCAGCGCTACTTTACAGCACCAAACCGAAGAAATTTCTCCCCGAATCTCGTACAACTAGGTACAAAATGGTGAAAGAAAATGATGCTATTGCCATTATTGTGATTCTTTTGGTATTTGCAATGATACTTGTCTCTGTATTTATATACAAACTTTCGAGGAGGAGAATAGACTATAGTGGTTATTCTTCAAGCACGGTTTCTGAACAAGATTCGGCCGATTCTGCAGATTCAGCCGATTCAGCCGATTCAGCCGATTCACCACGGCCGCCGCCACCGCCTGGTATTGGAAGACCTGTCATGGGAGGTGGAGGAGGGCGTCCGATAGTCGGTGTTGGAGGGGCAGGAAGACCAGTTGTAGGGGGGGTACCTGGACCTGGGCGTCCGGTGGCGGCGGGAGGAATGGGTGGATGGTTTGGTGGTGGGGCACCTGGGAGACCGGTAGTAGGTGGAGGTGGAATCGGACGGCCCGTTGTTGAAGATGATTGATGAGTTTAATGATGGGATGTTATTTGATTTGAGATGTGATACGATGTGTATATATATATATATGTTTGCTTGGGATTTGGGCTTGGGAAGCAGATTTGCTACCGAAATTAATCATGGCGATTGATGGTAATCAACACTCAGACAGAAGATCTAGAATACATCGCTAAAATATCGATTAGTCTACAATAGGTTTGTGATAAAACATTGTTGAAAATACTTGTTAAATAATCAAAGACTTTGTAAGCAACCTTTGAAATATTGTATTGGATAAAAGGTCCGCAACTCTCCTCCAGGCTCCAGCTTAATGTTATCTCTTCGAACTTCTGGTTAATTCCATGCTTGATACTTCAATAGCGCATCTAAATGATATTAGACAATTGTGTTATGAATAATCTGATAAAGTCTAAGAGATCACTGGCTTGTTTTATCGCTTACATAATGTTAAATATTAAAGCACTAGCGGCCGACCCTCAAGAATATCGTCCATTGCAAAGAATTTGCAGAGAATTTGTGACAATGCTGTATATGTATCTAGCTATTTTAACAATTGCATCAACAATAGTTTATGTCTGGTCAGATGGCCGAGTTGGTCTAAGGCGCCAGGTTAAGGTATTTAATGCTCACAAAGTAGTTAATTACAATCTCCTGGTCTAGTAATAGGCGTGGGTTCAAATCCCACTCTGATCAATAACTTTTGCTCTTTTCTTCTTTATCACACTTTTGAGACTTGGAGTTTGCCTGCTTGAATTCGGTGCTTGAATTAATTTCTAATCTTTTGACTCCTTTTTGGGTTGTGGGACTCAAATTTTATAATGGACCCCTTCAAGTTGCTCTCTCTATCCACTTATTTTGACGTGGAAAACGGTTCCCGAAACAAGTCCGCACGAATGATGAAACCTGGTTCCGAATACTAAGCATGAAATAGCAAATAGCACAGCCTTAAACAACATCTTATCTTCTGTACACGTTGGCCGCTACATCAGACGATCCAGACTTATCATTTCAGCTTGGAATAATATCTATAAGAAACATCCTTCTCCATTCTCTGGTTTCCGTTTGATTGTGTCTATTATATTTCACATTATTCTCTTAAATAACAAGCATGCATTTATCAATTTCCCCATTGACGATCCTTACCGTTGCAGCTCTCTTGACTTCTTCAGTCGCTGTAGATATAGAAGTAAGTCTATCACAATTCCAGTCTAGATGGCTATTGACAATCCACCCCGCTAGGCTCGACAATCACCCGCTCTCCCCGCAACTCAAACTCCAGTCCCCACATCAACCACAAACACTTCCCTCGATCCCTCCCAATCAGCGTCTCAATCATTAGCAGTTCAATCCGCGCTCGTATCGTACGCGTCATCTCTTTCCGCCGCTGGCTATACGCTCGCTGGGCCTGGAGCTTCAGCTGCTGCGAAGGCTGCTACGCATACTTCTGATTCGGAGAGTAGTATCCATATAGTGTGTATACATGTGGGATTGGGATTACTTGTTAGTGGAGTTGGCCTATTATGAAAAGATAATCTCACGGACATGTCAGATACGTGAAAGAACCTTGGCTTCTGAAACAATTACCAAGCAAGGCCTGAAAGAGAGGGAGGTTTTGTTTGATTGGATCTTGGCTTGGGGTTATATGACGATTTGGGAAATAGAAGGTCGAACTTTTGATCAAGACATTGATACCTACGCCTGAGAGATCATTCGATTGTCGATTTTAGGTATCGAAATATGGCAAATGCGTCATCTGGAAGTAAGCAATCGAAACCCGATTTTGGCTGCATATAATGAGAGCCTATCTTATGGTATGGGTATGGATAAAACTGTTAGAGCTTCCGCCTAATGGCCAGATTGGAGTGAATGCAGGCACATTCATGCGAGGTAAACGATATCTTTACGAAAAGTTACGAATGGGTTGTTGGTAAATTACATTATTCACTTAGAAGATGTGAGGGGAGGTGATGAACAACATGCTTTGACCGGAAATCGCACATTTGGGAAGGAAGGAAAGAGAATCTATTGTAGTCTTTCCTCTACAGACAGCCATAGTAGGGTCGAAAGTCAATAGCTCTAGCACGAGCTTTCCTGCCTCACTTGTTTCCACACAAACAAAGCATACTCATTTTCATTCCTGATATTCAATTTTTGTGTACTACATTTTGGGATACCTATTGGTTTTCATTTTGTTTATAGCTTTGGGAGACCTCCGAGTCCGTTCTAGAATATATTATTTTCCTATTCATGTACCTGAAACTCCCAAATCCCGGGATTTTCCAGCGCTATATTGATATCGTTTGTTGTTATCTATAGCCTTACTATAACCCCCATCAGAGGACCGCAATCATGTCGAATAATCTGCCAGTCATTTTCAAGCAGAAAAGCGCACCGGAAAAAATCACGCATGATCCTCTCAATATCCCAGGCAACCTGATCCACGACGATATAGATTTTCAAGCAACCTATGCTTATATTTTGAGTTTGCGTGAAGCCCCGGCTCAGGCTCTGGGTGCCTGGGAAGAGAAGACACTAGCCCCAGCGCCCACTTCCGTACAGGTAATTGATATGATTCCGCCCTCCACTGGTCTTTTGTGATACTTACTATCTTTCTGTTAGCCCGACGGCCCCTACGAACCTATCGCGGTACATCTTGAAGAGAGTATCATGCGTGGCTACTTTCCCCAGTTAACTCCATCTACTCGTGCGGCCAATGCCATATGGGAAGAATCGAATTTACCAATGACCACCATCAATTTGGCGAAAACCGTTTACTTCCGCTTTCGTTCACTCCAGCCATCAGAATCCATGGATATCGCCCCTCCTGCTATAGTCCAATCTGGTTTTGATAGTCCCGAGAGTGCGGAGTACAAGAGCATATTGGATTTGTATTTGGAAAAAATGGCGATCGTAATTCTAGAGCGAAGCGAACAAATTGCATCAAGTATGGTACTTGCCAATATTCGAAGTAACGAATTCAGACAAAGATGTAGATCGAATATGGGTAACCTCGCGTTGGCAATGTTCTTCTACAAGACTGTGACCGATGACCAGATATACTACATCTATGGACCTATCTGGTCAGCTATTGACTTTAGCTTCATCCGAGTTAGCGACACTCTCCCGGAAAATCCTACACTAAAAGAAAACCTCCAGTGGGACTTGAGAAAATTCACCAAATTGGGATTTGCCTCTTTCGCCTCTCATTTCTTTGAGAACTGCTTGCAGAGGAAGGCCCTTCGTCGACATGATTCGCAGCAAATGTCGGAAACCGAGAAGAAGGCTTTAGCTTCCAAGCTCGAGGATGAGAATGATGGTATTGCAGAAGACAGGGATGCCTCTGCAAATCCGAAGACTGAGGACCAAGGAAACATCTTGTTCGATGCAGAGGAAGCGAGGAATAACTTCGATCGAGGGAGATTGAAGGTGCTTTGGCATTGGAAAAAAGCACCATATGCGAAATTCATGGTGTTTCCTGAGACGTTGCCTGCTACGGCAACTTTTAAGACAAGTGTTGATTTTGAGTGATAGAGGATCAGATCAATAGAATTGATGGGCTGGGGTATTCCTATCATGGAAAATGCATATTGATTGTATACGAAAAGGAGATGCTCGATGTATACAAAAATAGTCATAACAAATAATCCGCAGCGTTCAAGGGCGTTATTTATCGTCTCTCATGAGTAAAATACTTCATGTGTTTGGCAAATCATATCTTGATGTGAACTTCAATGCTTGGCTAATGCTCACGTGTAGTTGTAGATTCTTAAGGAGGCACATATTGTACAATTCCAATAGAGAGTCATGAAGGCAACGCAGACAGGCGCGTTCACTTTTTCTGGCAAAAGGGTATACACCAGAGTTCTTTTAGAGCTGAGTGATTTTCGTCAGCAGTGCGGCACATGGTCAAGATTCTGATAAAGGAGATCGACTCTTGAAAGTAGACTGTGCTGTACTGGTATATGTATATGTCTAATTAGGTCATTGATAAGCGACGGTGTTGTTTTCATCAGCATCAAGTGATTTACAGAAGTGTTTGGCTGCGGTGGCTGAAGGGGATCCATTTAAATAGCTAATCGTCATTGGCACAAATAGGATAGAATATGCTTACTACCCCTTCCAGCACGCTGCATTGCGATCGATGCAAGATCTCACTTATTGGAGCCACATTTAGCCCCTGCTAAAATTAAATATGGGTCCAGGCGGCTGAAGATATACAGCAATGGAGGGCCTCCGTTTCTAGAGGTACAAAACCACATTCTATCTTCAATTTTGTGTCCATCTAATTCATCTCATTTTCCCTCTTGTTTGAAACCTTTATAACAAAACCACCTTCGGCCTTGCTGCTCCAATGATTATTTCGATCCCAAGTTAACCTTGCCGTATGTCTCATCAGAATTGCATGTATTTAAATGCTTTATATATCCTAAAACCTCACAGTATCTACAACTATGGAAGGTTTTAGCCCAGGAACCTTTGGTTCTACTACGCCACACAAAGACCCTGACATCACCAATGGTTCATTGATGGGTCATGTCGTGGCTCATTTCTACGACTTCGATGGGGACCCGAGGATTATTGCGAGTTTCGACTCGAACAATATTCAACCTTCACTCGCCAAACAGCAATCATCCAGTCACCGTGAATGCTCCAAGGAAATATCAGACTATAACTTCAATTTCTCACAAACCCGAGAACGGATGATTAGTCCAGGTCTTGAAAAATCAGACGATGATGTTCCAAATCCTCATGTTATTAGGTTTCCAGACAAGAGCTCGCGGAGGGATGCCGCATGAAGACTTTTCCAACCCCTTCGACAGCCGGCACTGTCATCTCGATATGTAGCTCTCAGACGAGCCGAAACTTGCCGTTTTTTTTTTTCATTCGCTAAATCTCCTTTTACGACCTTGGTTTTATATTTCGAAAATTCCTCATCGATTTCAACAGCTTTCCAATCGAAAACTGGCTGCCTGACGGTGTTGAATCCAACTCTATCGAAAGAACTTGCCGATCTATTTTTATTTGTCGTATTTCCTTTTTGATTTCACCTGGTTTGGTCTCTCGAAGCAGTTCCGTCGGCATTGTGTATTTCTCAAAATCTGTCAACAAGCCACACAAGGGAATACCGAAACTTTCGATGTCACAGCGATACCTACATCCTCATCTGTTACAGTGCCAATCCACGTGGTCTAGCCAGTAGATACTGCACAGATGAGGGCATGGCTAATTACGAAGGGATTCTCAATAACAACTCGATGATTCTCATGGACATGACCGATGTACGTCTTAAAACTGCATACTTGACCGATACACACATTTAACAACGCTTGTTCCACTATCGATATCCATAATATCATAAGCCTACAAGCAGTCCCAAGAAGAACAAAATCCAACCATCGACAGATACCCTCAAATTACCAACCATGGCCAATTATCCCGGAGACAGCCCTCCGTTTGCTTCGTCAGATGCTGATGAAACACATTACGCTTATGGCGAATTTGTGTGGGAGATAGATATAGATACTAGTGCTACCGAGACCGAATGGGATCCATTCTGGCTCGAAAAAGCTTCATTGCAGTCTGATCTGCCACACAGTACTTACAATCTCAGTGGAGATAGCGTACAAAGCCAGCCAGATACTAAATCCAGTGAAGGATCCGACAATAGGTTTATCTCTGATACAAACGATTTGAACTCGTCATCTTTACTACCTTGGGAAAGTCTGGATGGCACAATGCCCTTGCCAGATTGGAATAATCTGAACGAAACATTACCCGTACCGCATTGGGACAATATGGGCGAAAGTGTTATCCATCCACTCCCATCACTCGATTCTTCCATCGACCTGAATCATCAAACTGCCCATCTCGAATTCCTCAACAATGATACTCACAGGGATTCATTCCAAGCGACATCCGATTACACGGAGAACCAAGCTTATGAAACCTATCCCCTCATCTTCGATACCCAGTCCCCAATACTACACAACTCCAACTGGGACCCAATGCATTCCCCACTGTACATGAGTCCACCAACCGGAAACCATCTACCTTCTATATCTCACACTACGCAATCGCCTACTATTAGCACCACCAACTCAATATATTTGCCCACGCAATCTCCTATTACCATCACCAATACCTGCAACTCAATATCTCAATCTACTTCCACTTCTACTTCCACATCCACATCCACATCAACCACACCCTCAAGTGATCGATGCATATCCAACACACCACCAAGTGTTCAAGACGAATACACTTGTACAATATGTCACAAAACATTTTCCAAACGTTTTGAATTCAAGTGTGTTCCCCGAATTTCCTGCTCATCCATCATCCTCCAATTTCTCTCCCTAGTCCCCATACCCCATCCACTTCAACCCCCACTAACCCACCCACTCCAGTAAACACACCCCCCTCCACACCCTCCCCCACACCTGTCCCCTCTGTCCCCACCGTACCGCGCGCAAACGAGACATGACGCGCCACCTAACCGCCAAACATAAAACCGAAAATCTGGGTTCTTCCGACCCAAAAGTTACCAGTATATCGAAACCTATTTGTCCTGTGGAGGGCTGCAAACGTGTTTTTGCTAGATCAGATCATTTGCTTAGACATTTGAGGAGAAAACATTGTGGGTATGAGTTGTGATGTTGAGTTTTCTTTTTGATTGTGTTTTTTTTTCTTTTTGTTTTAGCATGGCGTTCGATACTGGAAAGGGAAAAGGAACAGGAATGGTAAATCTCTGCAGTGAAAATCTTTCAAAACATAATTTAATGCTTCATCTCCCACTGCTCGCCTATACGTCACTTCCAATTGCCCCTATTCACCTCAATGACCGATAAATAAACATACGAGATCACACTCGCAAAAAAAACATTATTCGTATTCATATAAAAATCATAGCATACACCAAACCCCAATCTCAAAATCAAAATCAAACCGCCAGCATAACCCCCAAACCCAATGCTGCCGGAACCGCAAAATTCGTAATCTGCGCCCGAAACATATCCGCGCCCCCCTTACTCGTACTCGTCGCCGTGGGCGACGCAGTCCTCGAACTCGATACCCCAAGACTCATTTCTATATCCTTCATTTGTAATTCCACGGGTTCGGTCGCATGTACTGTTTCCGAACCGAATTGGATCAATCCCAGATACATATCCGCGGTGATATTTCCAAGGGTGACGAGTTCTTTCACCAGTTCGGATATGTCGGCATCGATGGATTGTTGATAGACGGTGGGAACCCAGGAAAACACGGCTTGTTTTTGTCCTTGTTGATTGTGGCCGCTAAAGAGCTGGTAGGTGACGTCGCCTAGCTTGTATTCGGGGGCTCCGGTGGGTGGATCGTAGTATCCGATGGGCCAGACGCCGCCCCAGACGGATTGCCAGACCATGACTTCGTGGGTGGCGACGGATGCGTTGGTCGAGGAGACGTTGTTGTTGTCGAGGAACATGTCCAGGGCGATGTCGGCTTTGCAGCCGACGGCATTGAGGGCCGTCGTCATGTCTGAGGCGGATTCTTGCCCGACGGGATAGAAGGACCAGCTGCCGCTGAGGTGGAAGGTGTCGATGTTGCTTATTTGGGTGGGGAGTTGGATGGATTGGTAGCCGACGTTGGGGTAGGCGTGGACCTGTACATTGTTAGGATGTGATTTGGAGAGCGGTGGTGTGTATTGGTTGGACTGTGATTGTGAGACATACATATTCGATGTTCTTTTCCCACATCCACGTCGCGTTGAAACTTGCGCCATTGGTGTCCGCTAGAAGGATCTATAAAGAGCTGATGTCAATACCATATTCTCGCAACGCTCAAATTGTGAGTTGTGATTTCGCGATCATAAACATACAGTCATGTTTTGACTTCCACTCCCATCATCACCCCATTTGTTCGATCCATAAAGATAGTCTCCTGAATCCGTCAAGGCACCTCCATACTTTGCGTCCAACGATTGATACGTCTGCGACTTCGCACTGGCAGACTGAACGAAACACCAAGATAGCAGTCCCCAGAGGGGAATACTCGAGCGACTTTTAAACATGTGAAGAAAGAATAGCTCTTGGCTTGTGGAGTATTCGTGAAAGGAACTGCATTATCGAGATATGGTGCAGTAGTATTTTTATTAGAGAATATCAACCTCGTGGGATCCATATTTTTCCAGTGGATCTATACGAGTTTTTGTTCCAACAACATCTTCCTTGAAACTCCGGACATGCGAGATTATCAGTGGGCCTCCAGCATCAAGGTTTGTTGATCACAATTTTGCGAACGCCAAGTTGAGGATCATTTCTCCATGATGTTCTGTGATGACCTTTGAGGCTTTGAGCTTGATGCTGTTACCCAAGACTCCAAGAGGATATGAAGAGGGAGAGAATCGACAGCAAGATTTTGAGCACTCATTGCATTGAGAATGTTTTCCTACGGTTTAGGTTGGTGAAGTTGTTGATTGTATAATGTCCGGTACTAGCCCGACACGGAACTTCGGACGGTAAGCGGATCTAACGGGCACTACTGTACTGATAAGCACCGATAAGCCGCCAGCTCAGGGGTAAAGTTGAAGTGATACAAATGACATAAGCGACGAGAACCGTCTAACTCCCTAACTTTGGATTTGCTTAGTCCTGTTATGAAATAAGGTTTCGATTAGTAGATTTTAATCGTGTATTAGTATAGGATTTCATTGGCTGATACAGAAGTGAATTGTGTATTAGTATAAGTATACCTATATTGGTTTATTTGAAAGTGGAGTCGGATATTATAGAATATTAGTCTCGATTAAGGTAGCTATAAACCTTATTCCATGACAGGACTAAGCAAATCCAAAGTTAGGGAGTTTAGACGATATACTATCTAAACTCAGCTACAAGCCTACAACTACTTGTGAATCTGTGATAAGCGTAGTCCTAATATAGATTAAGATCTCGCTCAAGGAACTTTAATTATATATGAGTACAAGCTTTCATTGGCTGGCTTAGAAGTCGGATACTTTGAATTCCATAGCCATCAATAGTCTGGATGAATTAAGCGAAAGCACATCCATATTGGGACTAAGCTTATTCCATTAGCTGAGTTTAGACACATGACGTTGTACATACACGTGATGCAGAAAGATTGGAGCTCGACATATGCTCCAGCTCATAACGCAGTGGATTCCATAAATTTCAGCTAAAATATCATAAACTAAATCAGAAGTAAATAAACAAATGCGTTTCAAATATGACATGATCATTCCTAGTCCTCCTCAGACCATCTAATCGAACGAAAAGTTCAAGACATCATTACCACCTTTACACAAGTATCGATCCAGAGTTCTCTTCATAGCTGTTGAAACGGGGCTTGACTGATATGTTGAGCCAAGAACAACGAGTTTGGAAGTAACGAAAGAGATCATGGATCATGCTGATCTATGACGAAAGGAATAGGTCTGGGAGTTTGGCGGATGGATGGAAGGATAAAAGTAGACCTCATTCGTAACCTCAATATCTGCAACAGAACCCTTCGCATCAGAGAACTCCCCGCTTCAGAACCCTCCGCAACAGAGCTCCCCTCAAAGATTTCGCCACCAGAAGATTCCGTACCAGACTTGTCATCCCTGGCCCGAGTGAATAGATCTATAATCTCAGAAAATTGCGTCCGTACGGCCAGATTCTCTGCAGTATATCCACAGTTGTCCTTAATCGAGGTGTCGGCACCAGCTCTAAGCAGAGTTTTGACAGCTTCTGCATTTCTTAGACAGCAAGCCAGATGCAAGCATGTTCGCGCACGACTGCTACAGGTCTCTATATCTGCGCCTGCGATGAGCAAAGCATACATGGCCCGGATGTTCGTGAATTGGATGGCAGTGGCGAGTGGTGTAAAGCCTTGACCATTTTGGACCTGTAGATCAGGATTTTTTGTTAGCAATATCCTTAACTTTCCGAAATCCGATGGCTTATGGCTGCCAATTAGTAGATGGAGGTCCGTTCGTTTCCCTTCGAAAATTACCAGTGAGTGGGCTTGCTCGGAAAGCTCCATAGGAGACAGAGCCTCCTCTTTTGAGTCTGTGTGTTCAATTATCTTCCGCTTAAACCGTATCCTGAACAGCTTCTGCATATAATCTATGGTACAATGGTGCGCCACAAATTCTTGCAAAAGTTCTGTATGTGTGTCTTCGTCCTTCGCTAGCTGATCAAAAATAAACTCTACCATTTGAACGCAGTTTGTAGTTGCTGCATGGAGCAACTTTTCGGGCAGGTCGGGGAGGCGAGTAAATGCGCTTGAGATATTTGCTGATTCCCATATCCGACGAAACCCGGACATGTGACAATCCCAATTTTGTACCAGAAGCTCTATAAGAGTCATGCTATTGTTATTTGGAACCGTGAGATCCGCTCCTTGTTCAGAAACGGCCTTATAGAGAAGTGATTGCAAATAATCGCTTTGATCTGGCAACCAAACGGGCCTATCGTGACGACGACTGTCGTTTTGGGACAAAGATGTTTGAATGGAATGATGAAGAATAGTGTTCCCTGATTCATTTGTACAAGGCCAGTTCAAGTCTATTTTGATACCGTTGACGTATAATGTACTGATTATCTCCAGTACTAGTGCTGGTACTTGTAGTCTTTCAAATAAAAGCGGGTCCGAATGCTTTGGCTTCCGCATCTCCACAATTTCCGCGAGCGCGTTTTCAAGAGAGTGCGGGGCTCTTTCCTGCGAATTATAGATTGCTTGCAAAATTGCAATACTAAATTTCGTCTCCCAGTCTTCGGATTGCCTTTGTGAAACACAACTTGAAGTCATCCCATCGTTCCCTAGTGCTACCTTATTGAGGCCGAACTCGAAAAGATATTTGATATTTTTCGTCGGTCCTTTCGATTTGGCTAGACCATAAAGCATGATAGAAAACACTACTGGTAATGTGTCGGGAGCAAAATGTTTGAAGTCTGTTTGCACTCCCCATTGCAACAGCTCAAAAATAAGAGGGTTGTCAAGTATCGGCTCGTCTGAGTCGTCTCGAATTACAACTCCAACAAATTCCAGAAAGCTATATAGGATTGAGAGGGATATGCTCGGGTTCATGTCGAGTAAAGATTGGAAAACTTCGTTGAATGCTCCCCATTCTCGGTATACAAGGTCTATAACAGAGAGAGAACAACCATGTAAGTGATGAATATTGTTGAGATCTACGCCGGCCATGAGCAAAATTCTAATGATCTTCCTTCTTGCGTCCCAATTCCAGAGGGGGTCTACCTCTATGTTTTCAGAGAAGTCTAAAATTGCTTCAATACCCATCATCGCACAATAAACTGGTGCACCAGCAACGCTTGGCGTATTTACATCTTCCCCACTGCCAAGGAGAGTGGTGAAGACATCCGGCAGAGCAAGCATAGCAGCCCAATGAAGAGCAGAGGGCCTTGATGGTCCCAGGACTTTGTCCTTCAAATAGCGCCAAGTCTCCTTGCAATAATCCTGATAGCATCTGTAGTAGCAAGTACCAAATGTCCACAATGCATAAGTCGCGCTACTCTCATCTAAAAGCAGCAACACCTCGTCTACAACCTCAGCCGAAGAGCTTCGATTCACGTGTTTGACCCAGTTGCGAAAAACATATATCATGAATGGATAATTCTTCTCAAACTCCTCCCAGGCTTCAATAAAATCTGCTGGCCTAGTGGTGAGCAGCGCAATTGTTGTGAGCAACCCATCAAACTCCGACAGGCCCAAGAATCGAAGACAGGTTCTCGCAATATCGGTGTGATCCCCAGACAATCGGTATTGTGAGAAGATCGAGTTGCACGATCCATCAAGGCTCAGGAGGTATTCCTTCACAGTGAAATGCGCGAGTTCTACGCTATCTAATTGGTAATCTCTGCGTACGAGACTACTACACCAATTGAGGAGTTCATCCAATGTAGGCATGTATTCATACTCGAAAACCTTTTTACCAGGTCTTAATGCAAGTGCTTGAAGCAGCTGCTTTATTTTCAAAGGCGTCTCCGCGTACACAATCCAAAGAAGTGTGTGCTTGACAAGAGCCTGGTTCTCTTTGCTGCTCCGATTCACCCTTTCGAGAACACGATCGTATGATTTTGGTAAATCTGGTGGCAGCTGTTTCAGAGCATCACGGCGATCCCCGTCTGAACTGCACTCACAAAGATAGTCCATCTGGCACGCAACCCACCGGAACCTAAAAGCGTTAATCTTACAGCCGGGAATGAGTGTCTAAATTCGAGATACATACATGCCATCAGCACCCTCTGTAAGAACTTTGATAATATGGTCCTTTAAGCTACGGTCTCGAATTCGAAGCTTGCCCATTTTCGTTCGATTCTCAATCTCAGAATGCACATAAAGTCGCAAGTCACCACTTCTTGCTGCAATGGAGATGCTAGGATAATCTACCAACACACGTTGAATATCAACCTCATTGCGACTAGCGAATAAGGTTTTGATTGTTCCCGATGGCTTATTTAAGGATTGTAGGAGTCTTGTAACCTCCGCGCGATCTTCAACAACTTCATCCAGGCCATCTACAATGATGCTGGTGGATGTGAAATTTTTCGACAATTCGACAATGAATTCACAAAGGTCTTCGGTTGTAGCTGAACCCTGAGTGTGTTGCGTCATTTGATGCTTTGCGCAGAAAGTCTTCAATTGCGTAAAAGCTTGTTTTGGCTGAATCTGAATCAGTTGTCGTGCAAGCGCCCCTAGAATGATCCGTGGATCGTGAGTTTGAGTGTCCTTGTAGTCACAAAAGAATATGGCAAGTCCTGATCATGGAGTTAGTGAGTGTAAACTAAAGCTCCAAACGAGTCAACTTAGAATGCTTCGCACCATGAGATGAGTCATAAGTTTGTTCAATCTCTTGTATGATGGATGCCCTGTTTACCATACGCTTAGCTCTACACAATGGGAATATTAATATCAAAATAGGCGCATAACGTACACCAGAATGGTTTTTCCGGCTCCAGCTAGATCAGTCAGAAATGGTTGCAATAATGGGCAAGACACAACATACGTATTCCATGCACCCAAAGCTTCGAATTGTCTGCAGAAGCCCAGCTTTGAAATTCCTTGCTCTCGGTGAACCAAACACCTGTTCCTGGTTGTCTTATACGAACATTCGAATTCTGCCATTTCCAAACATCAATAGTACCTAGGAGATCGAGCTTCCCCTGTAAATCTGTGTCTGTTCGTATATAATTAGCAATCATTTCCCGATCGTTGAATAGACATGAGATAACCGTTAATATATATCTGTCGCTCTAATCGCATATTCTCTAAACTGGCAGCAATTCCATGTATTCCGCTGCTAAGCTGTTCCTGGCTCGCAAGAACTTCGATTAAAGTAGACCTAACAAACATCAGAAAAGTACTATACAACTGCGAGCTGATATAACTCGCATTTGTCTGGCTTGCATTGCCATAGTCATTGTGCTCTTATAGCTTTGAATCTCTTTGAGTAGCTCCGCAATAGTCCCCTTCTTAAGGGGCAACTTTAGCCTCTGCGAAAATGTCTTCACTTCGGGTATGGCGCTTTCCAATTGGCGGTTGATTTTCTCAAGGGTTTTTTGGCAAGAATTGATGTGTTGTATCTTGCTGGAGCCGTATGTCGTCGAATCCGCTACCTCGAGTTCCTGTACCACATTATTCAAACTATGAAGTACGCCCGCGAGATTGTTTACCTCATCAACAAGGCTTTGAACGGACTTTTCGGCATCTTTGACATCTCTGATATACTTGTAGCCCAATCGAACAATGGTATCACAAAGGGATACCAAGCCAGCAATGCCTGATGCTATACCAAGAACCTCGGCCATCTTGAGAAATATTTTAAGTTCAAAGCGTTTAGAATAAACCACAATCTAGATGTTTTGATATCTTAAGGACTCATGTCTAGTGTAGCAATGGTCTCTGCAATAAATTTATGGCCTCAAATCCGGTGAGCCCAAGCAACTGCTAAGTTTTGTATCGTCAACCGAGAATCTTTTCAAACACGAGGAGCCATCAATATGTTCTTATGGTTTCCACCCAGCCGGCACCAAGGCTGGAACAGCTCATTTTTATGCTGTAGCCATTAACATATTCTTATGGTTTCTGGAACAGCTCATTCTTATGCTGTAACGCCCTCGGGAAAGCGAGGCAGAATCCTGTACAGAGCCACATGATGGTGTCGATAGGTTTTACAAGTTCTTGACTGGAGTCCTTTTGCATGATATAGCCTTGCTGTGCATGATTTTGAGGAAATTTCAGGGTGAAAAGCTCAAAAAAAAGTTGCTTGTGTTTCGTGAACAGGGAAAAGAAGCCGCAAGTGATCCAGACAGAACTCAATGAAGAAAGTGATTAGTCAGCACAGTAACTTCTTTCAGCTACCACTTTCCTTGATGGGATAATGATAGGATACGGTATAATAATATCGGGAAAATGCAGCAAATTTCCTTGGAATCTCATGCAGGAAGAGGTAACATCCAACAAGTTGCACAGCATTGAAAATCTATCCATTCATTATTCATAACATCACCAGTGTCACCAACCGCGCATATCTCTCCGAACACCGTCCCCAAATACCAAGCATGTATCTCACCTGCAGACATAGTAGCTTGGTGTGCTATTTCAAAATCATCCCCTATTTGAGGCTCCCTCCCAGAGTCCCAGCACATCACTCACAGCCTCCATGCTCGTTCATGCCCCATCCCAGCACCTCACTCCAACAGCCTTATTCATCCTCCATCTACCCCCAATCATCTCACAGACATCCCTCATCCCCAATCATCTCGTAACATCCCTCTCACAACATCCCTCTCCCCCCCCCTCGCCCCTCGCCCCTCCTCACATAACCGTACAAGGAATAGGAATACAACAACACTCATACCCATCACACTCCAAACATTTCGTCTTTCCCGTCGCACTACCACCCTTCACAATATCAGAAATGGTAGATGAGGCTGCGGAGCCTGGACCGTTGCGGTTGACAAGGCTGGTGGTTGAGGTTGAGGTGCACATTTTGTGTGGTGTTTGGTTGGATTGAGTTTGAGATGGTCTTATGTTGTGTAGTGTAGTGTTGTGTGTTGTGTGATGTGTGGTTTTGAGGTATCTATTGTGGAAAAATATGTTTGTTAGTTTTTGGGTTTGTGCTAAAATCTAGAATCTAGAAATTTGTAGTGAAGTGAGGCGGTTTTGATTATTGGATTAGGGTTGCGAATGAATGGGATAGCTGTGACGTCATATCCACAGTGCTATCGACACAGCCACAGTGAGAAATGTGATTGTAAAGAGTAACTTCTTACATCGATATTGTAGTTATTGACAAGCTTTCCTGATGGATTCTTTGGATGTTGTTTGAGATAGAAGAGAAAGGGGGTCAAGAAGGGGAGTGAATGATAATATACATGATTCTAGGCGTGGCTTGATACAAAGAAAGGTAAACTGTTACGTTTGAATCTTGGAAGCTTGGAACTCGTTTACTCATTGGCCGGCCGATCGTTATTGTCAACGTGGAGGGCGCAATTTGTGGGCAATCACTATGAATTTTGATAAATTTGATTAAGTTTCGGTAGTCAAAGATCTGGTTTATGAATTACATGTTGCCATATGGCATGAAATGATTGAGGCTATGTATTTAATCGTGTTAACTAACTGTCAGAGAAACTATCAGATTGTCACAAATTTCACAGCCCATGCTGATATCTCCTATTGTTCTTTGGGTATGCGGGGGAGGAGGAGCTCCAGATTTGTCAAGAATACCCAAGCCGTCTAGCCAATTGGGATCAACTGAGAGATGCCAGAAACGGGTGTAGCCGAGTAAGGCTATGGCTGTGGCTATGGTAAGCCTTGCCAGTGTGAATCTAATGACGCGGTCCTTCATAGATGGACCTTCGAGAAGACTGTCGACAAATTGTTAGATGTGCTTCATCCAATAATCTCATTCCGGTGTCTGACAGCAAAATATTGACGCATAGCACCACCAAGTGGTTCGTATATTTCGTATATAGGCTTCGATAACCGTCTGCACAATCGGCCTTCAGCTGAATTCCAGGTCCAACTGCTCCCAAACGTCTTTCCCGTCATCCTCCATTACACTCTCATGTATTTGACTACCAGCACTGTCCCCATCTGCGGTTTTGACTTGGCCTAATCCCTCCAATATTCCTTCGACTTTCTCCTTCATTTTCATGATACCCTCAGTCTCAGCCCTCGATTTCTCCAATTGATCTTGCATCATCAGAATCAATGATTCTCGTGCTTGATGTGGTCGATATTCGTTCAGGAGATGATGGAAGTTCACGAGAAGAGTATTTAGATCATTTATCTTTTCTTGGCTCTATAGGTATCCTAATTAGCATATACTTTGGCGAAGAAGTAGAGGTGACAACTCATACCTGTTCTGGATGGATACTCATGATACCAACCAATTCTAGGAAGTTCAATAGTAGTGACTTTGCAATCCGTTTGAGAATCAATGCGCGATCCACATGCTTTCCAGTTCCTGTTGGCGTATCAGGTGGTGTGTATAGTGGTTCAACGCCTGACTTCTCGAAAGAGAAGATTTCATCATTGATCTGCCATAAGAACATCAGTGCCTTTCATCGCAAAGTTGCCATCTCCTGTATAAAGTTTTCCGAAGAATCTATAACTTACGCTTTCTGGTGGTTCTGGGGGTTGTAGAAATCGTAATTCCGAGGGAAGGTCAAGAATGCGGGGAGGAAGCTTGTAGGATAATTTATCGGTGACCCCTTGATTTGCATATTTCCCCGCGCGTAGCTTCTCTATATGTTCAACATTTTCGGGAGTAAATTGTTTCCAAAGGAATGGTGGAGATGGGAGAACTGCCGCAATCTGGTTTGGAGGTGGTTGTTGTTGGTCTGCCATGACTTGTCTAAGGAAGGGAGGGGAAGGGGTTATCTTTCCATGAAGTTATAAATAAATTAAGCTGTCGGGGGGTGGGTCGAAAGATGGGGTACTTTGTTTAGCAAAGGACTACCGGTAGTACTCGAGCAGAGCAGACGATCACTGATTAGATTAACCTTTATACCGAGGATCTCCCGAAGTAAGACAAGGCTGAGGAAAGTGGGTCAATTGAGTCGTGTGCCTTTCAAGTTTCAAGCCAGGAGGAAGGGAGTGCATCTTCCCAATTCACCACCCGAAACCATACATCCTGTTGAAAATTATTGTATTTTAGATTTATCTTATATCTTCATTCAATGAGGAGGACCTGACTACTGCCGCTGCGCTGTGTCGCAAGAATGTCTCGAATGGGACGGAATAATGGAGGATTGACCTCAAAACCGGGCTGGGTTGGTGCAATTGCACGTTTCTGGGAGGTAAAGATTTCCTCACTATATATGCATGTGAAGATGTTCCCATCTAACATCTCTATACAGAAAAGTTATGCGCCAGATTATGTTGGATTTGTATTGCTGTTGACGGCATACATCTTGGTAACGCCTCTAGTCCACCATCACCTCCGATGAATATGAGTTCTAATGAATCCTCCCTTAATTCAGATCGAATTTCTTCAAGAACCGTTCCACCGCATGTTCTTTATCAATAATATCGATATTCAGTACCCACATGCTCTGGTGGAAAGAGTACCCGTTGGATGGAATTTGATATATGCGGGAGTTGTCCCATGCATAACTTTAGCCCTCTGGTTGGGAGTTTCGAGGGCGAATCTACATAAATGCCATGTCACTATGCTGGGATTTTTTATCGGATTAGTTCTTACATCATTCATTACTGATGTCATTAAGAACGCTGTTGGGAGACCTCGACCCGACCTTATCTCCCGCTGCAAGCCTACACCCGAAACACCAGAGAATAAACTGGTAACTATTCACGTATGCACGGAAAAGGATCACCATACGTTGCATGATGGGTGGAGAAGTTTTCCTTCGGGCCATTCTTCTTTTGCCTTTGCTGGACTTGGATACCTTGCATTTTTCTTTGCTGGACAGACACATGTCTTCAGACCGAGGACTGATCTTGGGAGAGTACTATTAGCTCTTGCTCCCTTGCTTGGAGCTGCCATGATTGCGATCAGTCGATGTGAAGATTATCGGTAAGCTGGACGGTCATTGAGGCTGGACGGTCATTGAGTTCCGATTCCAAATACTAACGCTTTCATAGTCACGATGTATATGATGTTACATGTGGATCCATTCTTGGCATTTCTCTCGCATATTTCTCATATAGAAGGTATTTTCCAAGGCTGCATTCCCCTAAATGTCATGAACCTCACCCCTCGAGAGAAGCTGTATTCAATCAAGGTTTTGGAAAGATCAAGAATGATGAAGAGACAGACGTAGGCAGGGCTGGAGAGTTTGATGTGTCTGACAACGAGAGTGATGATGCGTCCTAGATTTTGAATGTCATGTCATTACATAGCCATTGTGTATATCACGCCCATCTCCATGTTCTAGGGTTTATGGGCTTGTTCGAATTTATTTATACTTTACCGCATTTGGGGAATAAGTAACCTCTTTTTGCTCTCTTTGTGTGTTTGAAAAATTCTTCGAGAAGACTTGTGGAAAAGCTTTGTGATTTTTATAGCGGCAGTTGCCCTTTGTCTCATAAATTACAATTGCACGGGAAGCCAATCTATTTGCTCTGCTACATCCTTCCGGCTCATTATTTATACAAATTATACCATTTTTATCCTTAAAACACCGCTCCTCCCCGTACGAAGATTGAGGAGACATACCATTTTCTCCTGTTGATTCCAGCAGTATTCGAGACCACGCTCTGAGGAGTTCGATTTGTACTCTACCAGTCTTCTTCTCTGCATGCCAACGAGGATAGTTGATCCATCAGCTCTAAGTTGCAGATTGTTTGTGAGCTGGGAAGAACATGGCGAATGCACCTCCCCCGGGTGCACCTCCTCCGGCCGGACGTGCCAGAGTCTTACGTGCACGCAATTGGAGAACTTATTGGCGAGGCAGAGTCACAAATGGTGTTCAGTGGTTACGACAGCATTTTCTGTTGATGGTTGCTGCCGGTGCCGGTGTGGCGAGTTGGGCGTGGGTCTGTACACCACTTAATATTTTGTTGCGGTGGGCAGGCGGAATAGTGTATTATTATAAAGCCTATTGGTTAGCGAACATTCGCACATTCGATAATATACAAAGATGTAACCGAGTAATGAAGGAAGTAAAGGCTTGGGGACCTGAGTATGAATTTTGGGAGACGCACAACACCCGGTGGTGGTTATATATGGCTTGCAAAGGAAATGAAAGCGGTTGGTCGAGAACACTCTGGGGCAACACGGTGAGTAACCTCAACTAGTTTACATTACTTGTCGATACTAAGAATCAAAGGATGCCTTCTACAAGAAAATTATTGAAGTGGCTAAACTATTTGTACCCGGTTGGTACATTATGCAGTGGGGACTTGCGTGCGTGATTGTTAGTTGGCAAATCCCCCCTCGATCATCATTATCTAAGATTTTGTTTATAGACAATCAACTTAACTTGGGCTTTCGTATACCCGCTGCTTGTAAGCCATAAATTCTACACTCTGGTCCGCTTCCTAGAATTTACAAGATTAAATAGTTTCGACAAGCAATCCCTAAAAGGGAGTTGGGCCCGATGGTCCTTGCCTCTGCTACGCTCACAGCCAACTTCCTTTATGAAGCTCTACTTCATCATATTGAGCGAAGTGTTATTATTACTCTCAACTCTGTAGGAATGTCTATGCTAAAGGTTTACTTGGGTACTATCGGCTTCATCAACTACTTTCCAATACTCTTGTGGTGCATACTTCAATTTGGCATCCCGATTTATTATATATGCTACGGACTGGAGTGGGTACCACTACGCGCTGCATCAGTGCTAGCTGCACGCCGTACAAGATTGGCTGCTGCTGGACTCGAATGGGACTACGTTGGAAACGAACGAGATGTGGAAGAATTGGCATTTATCAATCGCCACGATGGAGAGAGCTTATGGGCATACAAACATGTTTCTTTCACTCTTGCGACAATCATTGTTTGGATTTTAACGCCTGTGACTCAAGTTCTAGATGCCTTTCGGCCGCTTTGGGTATATATCAAAACTCTCTGGAGCTTGAAACAGCGAGTAGCCAATCTTACGCAGCAAGCAGCCGAGCTTACACAGCAAATAACTAACCTTCATCATGAGCGAGATACTGCTAACCAGTCTACGAGACGTTACCTATTGGAAAATCTGAGACTTCGAAGGTTGTTGATCCAATGCAAAAATTTGCATCACAATTTTAATGATCAAGATGAAACCCTGCGGAGAATCCATGAATTGGAAGTACAGAGAGATGACAGAAAGGCGGCACATGAAGATCTGTTGAGCAAATATACAGCATTGCGTCAAGCTTCAAGTGCTTTAACCTTAGCAGGCGGTCCAGCGAGTACGGTGGAAAGATTGCTCGAAGCAGCTGCTCATACAAGAGACTTGCACCGTCGACAAATCCACACTCTCACTACTTCAGTTGTAGAAAGCGACGCTCAAATCGCGATCCTGAAAGATAGAGTGAAAACCTTGGAAAACGATCTTAAAGATATCAATGATGGGAGGGCAACAATGTTATGGCGACAGAAGGAAAAGGAAAACACTGAGTTAAGAAAAAAAGCGTACGAGGAAATCATGGAACGCGAAGTGAAAATTAACCGGTTAAGAGACTTGCGAGACGATAACGCGGCAACATCGCTTGGTTTAGATGCAATAGGACAACAGACTTTGCGAAGATTGCGAGAGGAATTAGTCCGGGTAGAGAACGAACTTGCCCATTCCGAAATGATCATTGAGAAATTGAAGAAGAAAGAGGCTGAAATTGATGAAGACAAGGAAGCTATTAAGAAGGAAGCACTATATGGGGAACCAGAGCGATTAGGGAAGTTGTACAAGAATGCAACGATTCAGGTCGAAGAACTTTCCGAAAAGCTAAAGAGATTCGACTACTTTGCAGAACCCGAACATGATATTGTGGCTATTCAACGTCATTGTAACGAGGAAAGGGAGAGGTTGCAACGAGAAATCTTGAATAAGAACCAGCAAATATCCACATACAGGGCGCAAATTGATCATGCAATGGGTTCCATGGGCTGGGCTGACAACAAATTTGAGCCTCTAGACAAATACTTGGGGTTTGTTTCTGGAGCAAAAGAAGAGATCAGGCGCTTGGCAGCTGCCCTTCAGCGGCTTGAATTTCTCAATCTTGCCCCACAAGGACCTCGCTCGATACGTCGACTTTCGATGTTAAACGATTTGACTCGTGAAAGGGATCGCTTGCTAGACGAAAGACAGGATCTGAGAGTGATACGTAATGAGCTTTTGGAAAGAACTACCCGAAATGAAACGGAATTAGCCAGATTGAGAGATCGAGTGACCCGGAGAGACACACAGATTACTAATCTAATAGCACGAAGCAAGGACCTGCAGGTTCAGTTGCGAGAAGCACGAGTGGCAGCACCTCCAGCGGGAGCATCAAGTATTGCGGGAATATTAGCTCCGACAATAGTGATCTTCATTAGGAATCTCTTAGCTCTAGAGAGAGAAATCGGAAGGAGAGGTAGACAACTACCCGATTTTCCAGAAATTCCGGGAATAAATGGTGTACCAAAAATAGAACGCGAGCCAGGAGAACTCTCCATGCTAAGAACCATCACACGAATAGTGAAGCGATTTTCGGATGTATCAAGGCTGGTTAGACACATTGTGCCTCCCTGGCTAGAAGCGGCAAATGATTGGGTTGATGATGGTACGGACGATGCGGAGAATCTGAACGCACTCACGCTTAACAGCATGTTACAAATGAAAGACCTTTGGGATTATATTGGAACATTACATCGCGAAACTATCTCTCTTGTCCACGAAGTCTGTCAAGACTTTGGGATACAACCCCGTGTTCAGATCCCGCCGAGGTCTAAGTCTCCGTCACCGATGCCTTCCCGAAGCCCGTCTCCTCCACTCGATCCTCGGCCTGGGTATAGAGACCTATTCCCAGCAGTATTTACGCGACTTGAGATGTTTGATATGGAGATATGGGACGTGTATCCGCTTGAAAATCAGTATACCACTTCTGCGTTGAGTGCTGCGTATGCTATTCAACAATCTATTCATGCACAACTACCAAATCATCCCGCAGGCAATCTCACAATCGCTGAATTTAGAGGTCACTTGGTGGATGTACTTGGCAGGAGCATAGATTTTTTGGCCACCCCAATCAATGAGCGTGAGGTGGCTGAAACCTTGTACAGAATCGATCATTCATTTGTTTTAAAGACCGTCTCACAATTTCCACGACGAGATGGCGGCATCAAATACTTTTCTCGTGAGATAACGTATCCGAACACCTTGGAAGTATCTCCGCCAATGAGAGTCATCGTGTTGTACCTATATGCTTCCCGTTGGCAAGGAATGAGCCCGAAGCCCGAGGGTCGTCCACTGCCCGAGTCTGAGGAGGAGTCTTCCAGCGAGTCTGAACATGGCCAGGATTCTCCATCACGTTCTGTACCGTTCAACATAGCAGACTGGAAATTGGGTCATCTTGTCTCAGGCTGGACGATACCTGGACAGGATGTTTTGCGCGAAAATTTGTCTTTGATCTGTGCAGTAGTACGATCCTTCAAATTCCAATATCCGGGCGTACTAATCCCTAATAATATGGATGAAAGCCAGGCCTACGAGAATATGTATCAAATATTCAACCAACGCTTTCCACACTGCGAACGGAACTATACGCCATTACACCTTATATCGGTCTTGGGAAATATACTGGAAACCCCAGATAACAAACCAGATTTTATACCGGCAATCATCTCGCATTACGATATAGATGGAGATGTCGAATATTATAGGCAAATACTTGGGGAAAAATGGGATGTAAAAAGCGGACTAACGGGCATTCGTCCCCTACTTTATATATTGCATAACGCCAATGGTACTTTTGCCGCTATGCGAAGAAGACGGAAGAATGATTCCGATAGCATATTTGCGATCACAGACTGGTTCCAGGATGATGAGCGTTCACCACCAGATATTTCACCAACGGGTATTCCACTACCAGATTCACCACCAGCTCCACCAACAGGTATTCCACCACCAGTTCCACCACCAGCTCCACCAACAGGTATTCCACCACCAGTTCCACCGCCAGCTCCACCAGCTGATGTACCGCCAGCAGATTCAGCGCCTGCTGATTCTCTGCCAGCTCTCAACCTGCCAAGAATCGAAAATTACGGCAGGAATGCCACCAAAGCGCCATTCGACAGATCTGGCTGGACCTTTTTCACAGATATAGACCATTTTAACGAAGGCTTAGAACATGGTTACGAAGACTGGATACACGACTGCGCCCCGAAAGCATTGCAGCTATCTATGGAACATCAATATAACAGTTCTCTCTCATTAGATAGAGTCAAACAACTATTCAACGATGTCTTTCCCAATCACCACAATGCATGGCAAGATGAGCAAGTTGCTAGAATGCTATTGCATCCCGGGATGAAAGCCATGAGACCTCAGATCTCCCTTGCTATCCTCCATGGTTTTTTGTACGGCGACTTTACTATCATGTTGTATCCTTGGGATAAACCGGATGACTTTTATGCTCCATATAAACGGATCGTGTATATTGCGTCAATTAGAGATCTGCGACCTTCACGTATACGCGGTCGACAGGATCATAAACATCACTGGGTGGGTATGGCACATGAGTCAGGATGCCCAATACCAAACTTTCCACCCCCGCCTAAACGAATGACATTCGTTCCTCCCAATCCTCCTCCACTGCCAATGGAATTGCCTGTGCCATCGTTAGTATCATTGTATAGACCACTGCTCAACGCAGCCACCGGCGTCGAAAAATCTACACAAGTTCTTGAAGCCCATGGCGATTCGTCTCATTGGGCTAATTTTGATAGTACGGAAGGTTTTGCAGCCATGTCTGGTCAGCGATGGGTGCCGCCGCCGTCTCCTGAACGCGTCGAGGTTCCTCTGGCGCTTTTTGGAATTGAAGAGGTGCTGAATCCTAAGCTATCTTTACCAGTATCACAACCATTACCAGTACGACCACTCCAAGATGAACAACCTCGATACGAACAGCCACCGGGCTTCACGACAGAACAGCTCGAATTTGCACTTATGCTTCAGAGGGAACAAGGACGGGCCGATGGGGAAGGACAAAGACCTATGGAAGAGAGGAAAGCGAGGGGGAAGGGAAGGGGGAAGGGAAAGGAAAGGGAAAGGGAAGAGAGGCCGGATACTAGGGCTGTTAATTTTAGTACCAGTACTGGTGATTGGGATCTGGAAGATGAGCTATGAGCTATGAGTTACGGTGGAGGTGGAGATGGAGGTGGAACGTTTCTGGGCTTGCTGATGCTGATGCTGATGCTGATGCGGTGTATATTTCATGTAGTAATTACATTGTGAAAATAGTGTAGGTATAGGTATATATTTGTTTGTTATTTGTTATTTAGGAATGATTGATAGTGTACAGTACAAAACATCAAGTGTCGCATGAGAATTCGAATGAGAAATCGAATGAGAATCGAATACAGTAAGCGAGGCAAATGCAAATGAGTCTCATCACTCGTGAATCATGTAAGATAATATATAGGCGTAGGATGCATGCTTAGTCCCTAGTATACGGAAGCGGGAGAGCAAAAGATTAGATTAGACTACTTGTGCATGCTTTTGTTGACAATAATCTGCTATGCTGCTCTGCTATGCTCTGCTATACTCTGCCTCGAGGATTCAAGTCAAGTATATTCTTGAATAGCACTGCTACTCGACTCGAGTATACTTTTGGTGACTTCTTACTCGTACTTGTTTTGCAAGATGTCTAAAAGCTATTTAGGAACTAACTCAGAGGTGCAAATCCTGCTAGGAAAGGGGATCTTCAATGTACGGATATGAGCATTGGATTAAAGTTGTCTAATGTACGAGTACAGTAGGGAGAATGCAATGGAATGGGTTGGACTAGATTGATCATTAAGATCATGCTAAATTAAGCATAGACTCTACTGAGTAGGAGTATCTGATCTCGGCAAATGATGTGCATTGTGCAATCGTTCTTGAATGCCAGTGATGGCGTGAAGCCTCGAGCGATATTGCTGAGTGAGTTGTTCGTTTGCCGAATCTAGAGGAGGAGTAGTCTGCGCCGCGGTGAACTATCTATTCTTATATGTATAGACTAATTACATGCGACACTGCCAATTCATTACTCGTATACTCGTACATACTGAGTCCGAGTCTGAGTCTCATGAGAATATGCCATATGCCATGTATACAGTAGTTCATCCGATTGCATTACTCGTACATTGCAATTCTATACTCAACTACAGTGTTACCATACCATACGAATAGATCTGAACAAATTACAAGTATATCGTCTATCCGGATCAATTTTGATTAAACATATGTCTTACAACGGGTTCTTACTCGTAAACTATAGTCTAAAACCATACCTAGTTCGAGAGTACAGAGATACAGTACTCACTCGGTCTCTGGACTTACCGATCCAAGCTATTCGTTACAATACAATACAAATAGAAATCTACATACTGTATAGCACTGTCCTTTTACCCACCACCCCCCCTATATCCCCGCTAAACCACTCACTCCTTTTCTCGAGCCCCTACAGCTACAGTATCTACTATATCCCATATCCTAAAACCAAAATAAAACCATATTATACAGCACAACACCATCCGAACACAAAACATACTAGAGAGCTCTAGTATACTCGAGTAATATTCAACCACCTCCCACAATCTCACCCCATCTCACCTCTTCTCTTCTCGCCTCTCTTCCTATCCACACATCCAGAAATCAAACCCACCAACCCCCTAAACCCCCTAAGCCCCTCAATCCCATTCCATCCCATCCCATCCCAAAACACATTAATGTCATCTCCAAAAAAATTCATTTCCCTTTTGACCCCCGAGGAACTATCTTTCTCATTGAAATAGAAATAGAAATAGAGTTTAGATAATATACCAATATCAATCTCAAATCCGACGAGTTTCCCCAGATACAGATACAAATATAAATATACAAGTCCCCATCACATCACACACATCACAATACTCGAGTACAATACAATCTCCAAACACCTCACTCCATACACCTACCCACACCTACACCTCCATATACCTCCATGTACCTACTCGAGTACCTAATCTATACCTACTTATCTATACCTACTTACCTACCTACCTACCTCCACCTACCTACCTACACCTAATAACCAAAAAGTTCAAGTCAAATCAGAACAAATCCTCACAATTTTCAAGTCTATACACCATGCACATACACAATTCTTTCTTTCTATTCATGTTTTTTTCTATTCATGTTTCTTTCTTCTCTCTTCCTTCTATCAATCCCTAGTCCCTAGTATATCTGCACCCTATCCCCAATCCACCATCCCCAACCTCATCCCCCTTCCCCTTCCCCTTCCTCCATCCCTCCATTTCACATTTCCACCTTCCCACATTTCCACCTCCCTACCATACCATCCATCCATCCATAAACTCATCACAACAATCATATCAAGAAACCTCGCCTCATAAAAAAAGCTTTTGTCTGGCCCCATCTACAATATTCATTCTTCATATCATATATCCATCGAGCCGTTCGTTAATCATGTCAAATCAGCGCAGCCCGCAGAACTTCATGCATGTATATTTTTCCCCTTCCCTCCCCTTCCCTTTCCCACCCTTTCAAAGATATATCGTGGATCCACAACTTCATTACACCATTCTATTTTGTATTTAAGCCGCTGCAATTTCTTCCTGTGAAATCAACTTTGTGATTTTACCAATCGCGATAGTTTGTCCCTATTATTATATGTTAGTCTACCTGTTTCTCCGCCATCTCATCCTTGACGAGAAGAACGTAAGGATTTAATTTTTTTTCCAAATACATACCTGATCTCTAAGAGTAAATCTACCCAATTGTGGATAATCCTCAAACTTCTCCACACAAACACTTCCCGCACCACCAATGACCTCCATTCTCGCAATAATGCTATCACCCTTCTTTGCATGCGTAGGAGGAACCTTACTCTTTCGGTTGGTGCCCTTTTGCAACTTATGCAATAACGCTGCGAAAGTGACTTCTTCAATCGCAGAATGCACATGCATAACACAATTGAAACCAGCAGATAAAATGCTCTTTAGATCCAAGACTCTGATTTGCGCCTCGAATGTGGTAACGCAGTGAACAAGACGTTTTGGCGAGCAAAGAACGAAACCGGGAAGAATATCTTCTTCTTCAATCCCACGCAAGCGGAGACGGATTTGATCTCCACATTGTCCGGCGGAGATTTCCTCTTCAGTTTCACCGTATGCTACCATGACTTCGGTCTTTTCTTTGTTGGGCATCATGACGAGGTTCATTCCCTTCTTTACCACACCAGATTCGATTTTACCTTCGACAATAGTACCCATATCTCTGTATTTACCGTTGATGGGCATCATGAAAGGTGCATTTACTTTACGTTCGAGTTGGGTCATGTTGTCGAGGAATTCAAGGAGGGATGGTCCATCGTACCATGGAGCTACACCACTGGGGATTCGATCCTTGATACCCATGGTCTGTTGTGCTGCGATTGGCATGAAGAAAACGTCGTTTTTGAGATTGTAACCAGTTGCTTTCAAGAACTGAGCTAATTTGGTTGTGCACTCCTTATATCTGTCGTGGGACCATTCGACGGTTGGATCATCCATCTTGTTGATAACCACGATAAGTTTGTTGACACCTTGGGTTTTCGCCAACATAGCATGCTCACGAGTTTGCCCTCCCTTTTCGAACCCAGTTTCGTATTCACCCTTTCGAGCAGAGATGACTAAAATTCCGACATCTGCTTGTGAAGCACCACCAATCATACTTGGTACATAGGTTTTATGGCCAGGGGCATCCAGGATACTGTATCTTCGCTTTTCAGTCTCAAAATATCCGCGTCCAACTTCGACAGTCTTTCCCTTGGATCTCTCCTCTTTTGTCAAATCGAGAGCCCACGATAAGTACCATGTCTCACGACCCATTTCCTTGGCCTCTTTCTTGTTTTTCTCCATAGTTCTCTCATCAACCATTCCAGTAGCGTAAAGAATCGAACCACCAAGTGTCGACTTTCCGGCATCGACGTGTCCAATGAAAATAATGTTAACATGTTCCTTGCCGTAAATCTCCTTTAATGTTTCGTCATCAACATCGGCAGCTTGTTCTTGCTCTACAGCATCTGCGGCACGAGCGGCTGCCTTTGCAGCACCAGTACCAGTTCGAGAAGGAGATGAGCGTCCAGACGATGGTGTAGGCGAGGCGTTTCCACTAGCGGCTGCGGGAGTCTTTTCAGTTTTCTCAATAGCTTTTGCGGCGATAACCTTAGCGCCTGCTTCTGCGGATGATGGCGTTGCCTCTTTCTTTGACTCTTCCTTCTTCGCGGGAGTTGGATTACCAATGGAGAGAATCTTTGCCTTTGGTTTTGGCGCATCACCACCAATGCTCAGAACCTTTGGTGCATCTCCTCCAATGCTCAAAACCTTTGGCGCACCGTCCTTTACTACTATAGGTTTGTTTAGATCCGCTGAACCAGCAGAGCCATCGGCTGGTCTTTTTGCAATAACTGGTGTTTGCCGAGGGGGCTGTGATGATTGACCTGCTGCTGCTGGTTGTTGAGCATACCCGGGGTATTGTTGCGCTGTAGAAGATGTGGTTAGCATTTTAATAACCTACAAACTTCCGCACAGCTGAAGGATTCTAAATCCATGTTGAACTCTGTACTTCGCATACTGAGGAGAACCCATCACAACAAAATTTATAAGGGAAGGCACACCATATCCTGCATTATATCCACCTTGCTGTTGTTGTCCTCCAGCATTGTAGGCTCCTCCCTGCTGATATTGATTATAGCCTTGTTGACCATATTGAGGATATTGGCCGAATCCTTGGTTCTGGTATTGACCACCGTAAGCCGGTTGTTGCCCATATTGATCATATCCTCCAGCATATTGTTGAAATTGTTGAGCTGGTTGAAATGCTTGAGCACCAGGCTGAAAGGAATTTGCGCCCGGCTGAAATGATCTAGCTTGTGGGTTTGCATTCAAATTCAAACGCTCGGCTTGTTGCGAAAGATTGTTGTCTTCTTGAGCGGCTGGATCATCTTCCCATGAGTTAAGATCTGACATATTTACTAGATTTGAGTATTATGTTTTGAGAGGTATGGTATGGTTGTGAACAAGAATTAAAGGATCGAGGAAGAGAAGTGGCAGGTGGGGCTAAAATGAGCAGATCGTTTATCGTTTATCGAGGGGCTTTTAGTCACAAATATATACCTAATAATTGTCCAAAGTAACTGGAAATATATTGTCAGATTTTACCTGTATTATTTACATTATAATACCAATTTTTGGGGATAATTTATTGTCATATAGTATTATTGTAGAGATTGGGATTCTATTGAATCAAAAATTTGGAGACATTTTTCTTTGGTAGATAGCCATCAATGCTTTACAGAGTGCCGCTGCTGGCGTCTTTTATCCCCGGTTAATGATATTTCGACCAATCAGTCATAAGGGCAGGTGGGATGGTTGTTAAGAGCCTTGGAACTTTGTTTGCTTCGAACCGTGATATTGATATAAAAATATATTCGACATCAACAACACAAACAAAACGCTTTACAACCTCTTATAAACTATCATATCTCTATCACAGTAACTTAGATATGTCTGTGGTCTTGAACATATCCTATTTCTCATGATATTTGGTTTGAATCCAACCCGAATACCCTCAAGATGGATCTCTTTCTGGGCAAGGTAAAATGATTGCTTTCCATATTTCATGTGTCACGTGCTGATGATTCTCTCTCCTTTAGGTCACTCAACATGCCATGAACTATGCCATCAGGTATGTTTCAATCTGAGAAGGTTTCCAAGGTCTTTTCCTAACGTTGAGGCAGGTCTGGGATTGGTATTACTGCTTCTTTTGCTATCAGGCAAACATCAAGACTTCTAAAGGTGGGACTGGACTAGTTTTTGATCCCCTCGAATTTGTCAATGATATGATACTTACGAGATTTTAGACAGTAGATGACAATGGTGATTATCGTGAGCTTCACGAACTTCAAGATAGGTTGGATAGCAAAATCAGAGTACGTCCGTCCACTTTTAATGAGCGTGGACTCGATTGCATGAGAAAGCTATGTGCTCACTCGTTACCTATCAGATCGTATCTCCAGCTATTGATATGATAGAACTCATGTGAGCTTCCTTCAATATTTCCCACGTTTCCTGACTGATGTTACTTAGTTCCGCAAGAGGCAATACAACTTTAGAGTCAGCTGTATCTCTGACAAAAGCACTTCGATGGGATATTCAGTCTCTTGGTATGAAATTAGCAAAAGCCGCAAGTGCCGAGGAGCTCTCGCGTCGACATAAAAACCGAGCAAAAACACGAGCTGCTCATGAAGCCGAGATTCGAGCTATCGTTAGAGATATTAAGAAGCTCTTGATGAGAATCGAAGATGCAGTACCACTTATCAATTTAGCCATCACCACCTCCGGAACTAGTCTCTCAACAACACTTCCAGCTACTGTATCACCGTCGAGATTACTACAAGCGAGTAACCTTCTCACTGCCGGAGATACTCAATACTCCATGAACCCGAACGTATCTGTTCAAGTTGGCCCAACACTCACTCTTTCCTTGTATATGTTATTCGCCGGGCATGCTTATCGGGCTCACGATGAAGAAGGTATGAGAGAGGCTACTTGGAAAGAAGTTATACATAAAGCCCGGGTCAAGATTCTGCGTGTACCTCTTCGAGCCACATACGGCTCACCTGGACAATTACACCATATTAAGGAGGCCAAGGATTACTTGACTGGAAAAGATTCCTCTTTAATCGCCGGGGATGGCAAGATTACCGAGTACGCATATCACCTCGAAATCATTGAGGATTTCGATGATGATCGAGTCCACTCTTATGAGGATGGAGAACCACAGCCTGGACCGTATGGAGGTGTTGAATTGGCAGGCATTCGAGAAGTCTTGCCAATTCATCAGATATCCAAGATTTTCTACGCAGACACTGGCAAAATACTAAATATTGGCAATCAGGACGAGACGAACAGTCCCGTTTTACTACTGAAGCGAGATATCAATGCATTGCCGCCAAGAAGGATGATGGAGGGGCAGGAAACACAAAACGAATGGTATGATGAAGGTGAGGACACACCATCAGATGGAATACAAGTATCAGATGAAGAGCAAGAGCAAGAGCCAAAGCAAGAGGAAGAAGAAGACGACGAATTTGATATTGATGAGCAACTTCGACGAGAAAGTATGGCACCAGAATCCCCATCCAAAAAAATATTGGAAGCGCCACCAGAGACAAATACAACATGGCGACTTCCCCAGGATCTTGACCCAGAATGGCTTGCCCTAGAGGTATATACCGAAGCCGAAGACTCAGATTCCGAAGATGAGTTTGAGCCTGAACGAAATGGAGAATCCGCATATATTTCCAGCCGATCCAGTACCTCCGGCGAACATCCATCCACCGGCGACCTAACCACCGAACTCTCAAACCTCAAGCTATCCTCCCCAGCTCCCACCACCCCCTCCTCCCAAACCCACCTTCCCTCTCACCCCGCATCCTCCATCCCCCTCACCTTTAGCCCGTCCAAACCCCTCAGCTCCAGCCACCCACCCTTCACGCCCAACCCCCACCAAATCCAAATCCGCTCCTCCCTCTCCCTCCTCGAAATGTTGATCCGCCTAACCGCACTCCAACAATTCCAACAATCCTCGCACCTAACCATCCCCGACGAACTCCTCACCTTCTTCCTCCATGAATCCTCCACCACCGGCGCCGGCCGCGACGCCTCAGAACGCAAACGCACGCGCATGAATGCTCGCAAAAAAGTCGGCTTTGATCCTTACGACGAGAGTCCCGTCAAGAGACACGGCGAAGCTTATCAGTATGGTAACGAGGGAAACGAGGGAGAGGATAATGCTCGATATGATAATGCTCGATATGATAATAATAACGACAGAGAGAGCACACCGTGGGATGACCGATCCGAACACGAACACGTACATGTGGCGGCAAGTCCGCGCTGGGGTAGAGATAGAGACAGATATCGAGATAGAGAAAGAGAAAGAGAAAGAGAGAGGAGTGAAACGCCACAGAGATCATCACCAGCAAAATCTCATCGCGCGGGTGATGGTGATGGTGATATGAGACAGAGTCGCGAGGTATCTTCCCCTGTGGTACCACAGCTACCACAGCTTCCTTCATCGCCGCTTTCACCGTATAACCTGAGATCTTCTGGGCGGCAACCGCTGTTTCTTGCTAGACAAGGCCAGGGTCAAGGTCAAGGGCAAGGGCAAAGACAAGATTATGGAGGAAGAGGTGTAGGTGGTGGTAGTGGTGGTAGTGGTAGTAGTGGAATTGGTGTAGGAAGTGGTGGGAATGGAAGTGCAATAGGCAGCGCAAGAAATGCAGGTGGGCCCTTGGAAAGAATCAACAGGGAAAGAGGCGAAGCAAGTCCAAGTCCAACTCCAACTCCAAGTTCAAATTCACATCTAAAAGCGAGTTCATTGGGTAGAACCAGAAACAGAAACAGAGCAAGTGGAAGTATGGGGATGGAGAATAGTCCGGGGATGGGGATGAGGAGTCCTAGGTTGAATAGTGGTGAGGAGTGAGGAGGCATGAGGGATGATTTTTTTTATTTTTATCTTTGATCTTGAGGGGGGGTTTAACATACATTGACATGCCTTGTATTGCTTTGTATTGTATTACATTGCATAGCATAACATAACATAACAAATCATAGTGAACGAAGGAAAGAATAACAACGATAACTATGATAACAATAACTATAACAATAACAACGAAGAAGAAGAAGAAGAAGAAGAAGAAGAAGAAAAAGATCCTCCAAAGGATAACAAACAAACAATAAGTAAACAAGAAGTGAATGAATGAATGAATGAGCAGATGAAAATTTAAATAAAACAAGTATATGAAATGAAATGATGATATCTTTGCAATTACTCGAGTATTGAGAAGATGAAATGAAATGAAGCTTGAATTGAATTGAGTTTAATAGAATGGTATACGAGTACTATACTATACTATATTATACTATATTATATTATTATACCTACAGCACATCACATCCACATCTCAAGCCCCGCAAGCAAGCAAGCAAGCAAGCAGACAGACGAACCAGTCCAGTCTTTGCAGTCTTACATACCTTTGAAATTTGAATGGGCTGTGTACCTCCTTCAACCTTGAAGGTTTGAACCTCCTGCCTCTTTTATCGCTCTCTCTCTTTCTCTCTCTCTCTCTCTCTCTCTCAGAGTCTCTCTCCCGCTCCAGCGTCTGAGGAGCAGCTCTTCGATTATTGGGAGCTATTTTTGGTTTCTGCATTAGGTGGTACCTCCTCGTTGTTGTTGTGCTTTCTTGATCATAGTAATTGTGATTTTTGTGATTGTAATTGCAGTTGCAAATGCAAATGCTGGTGCTAGAAAATAGAGCTGCTGGAATAAATGTTAACAGCGTTAACCTACATATTTTTAAAAAAAAAATTGAGGCTTTAATTCAATGGCCTGTATTTGATACTTATACTGGCACTAATTAGCGCTGGCACTGGCACTGGCATAATAGCACAATTTGAATGGTATGTGGAAAGGAGAGGGGAGGGGGGTATTTGAGGGGATGAAAATCTCAAATAGATAGTTCAATTTAAGTGAGTGAGAAGATGGGGAATAAAAGAGGATATGACGAGTAGAGGGCAGTGAGTGGATTAAGGACTTAAAATATTTATACCACCATATCATATCATATCATATAACAAGTTAACAACGATTGCCAGTCCTAGGGAGATGAGATTCTCATATATAGCCCGACTGGGAATATCAAAATATAATCTTACAATTATTTTTTCCATGAACTCACCACTCACCGGTACATATTATATATCAAATCGAAACATTTCTTCTCTACTATTACTTTTACTCTACACTCGAGTATACAATCAATCAATCATTCAATATCTTGATATTGATATTGATCTTGGAAACTAATTAATGAGAAAGAACTTGAATGCTGAAACAAGAATCAAGATATTAATAGCTGATAATTCTCATGTTCAGTATTACTAATTAATACTTCTACTAATAATACTTACTGTATTAGTAGATGTCATACATATATTACTCATGTGGTTGTTCATTCTACCTATGATTTTTATCTATCTATCTATCTATCTATCATGTTATCTATTAAGTTCTCAAGAATTTACAAAACTATCGAGTAAGAATAAAAGTTAAGAGCCCGGAAGTATATATATACTCGTGGAAGTTTTGCGCACGCAACGAGATCTTTCCAAGGCTCCATCATGATTTTTTGTTTAAAACTAGAACCTGAAAGTTTGAGGATACTGTATATTCTAGTATAGTATAGTATGGACTAATGATGTATTATTTAGTTTTTGCAGTTGATACGGTTTTGAATATTACTATGCAAATGTTCTTCGATATTGTGATGAGTTCACTCATCTCACATCTCACATCTCACATCTCACATCATGATGAAAATTGACACACAGAGAGAGAGAGAGAGAGAGCTTCACTCCTTACTTAGTTTAGTATAAGAAAGTGTGATATACTCCAGTACAGTGTAGTTCTTGTGCGTGCAACAATTCATGCCTAGAAATAGTTCGTAGAGTGGAGTAAAGGAATTTGAATTAAAATTTTGGAGATTTGCAATGAAATGTTAGGTACTTATTATAGACTATTTGATTATAGTTCTTGATTCATGATTCATGATTTCTATGTAGGGTAGTATAATAGCATAATACACAACAGCACTACCTGACACCTATTGGAAAAAGAAAAGTGTCGAATGAATATGATATACCTACCTAGGTAAACCACTTCACCACTTCACCACTCAACAATCAATGACAACCATCACTACATCCACCAGGCCCAAATACCCCGACAGCCGAATGCAACAGAGCCCCATCTTCAGCAATTAGCATTTTAGTTACCTGCCTGTCTACATATTCCCCACGCCAAACCCCGCTCCCAGAATTCCACCACTCACTCACTCACTCACGATAGTCCATCAATCTATCCATCCATCATCCATCCATCCAATCCATACAGTATACACGCAACCAACAACCCCAGCACACAACTCGAATCACATATGTAGTAAATACAGTACATACATACACACAGCAAATCTCCACTCCACTCCATGCACCTCACTACAGTGCTACACTGCACAGCACACTACGTGACAGTACATCGCGATGACCCAACCCGTGCGATCTTCAGATCCTCCGGATATTCAATCCCAGGACCCGAGTTTCGGCACTTCCGAAGTTTTTTTTTTTTTTGCTCGGGGATCGAGGATCGGGAATGGATCGCGGTGGATGAGGGATGAGCGATGAGGATGAGGATGGAGATGGATGGATGGATGGATGGATTATGAGTGGGAGGGGAAGGGGGTTTCACTATTATAGAATGTGGTGAGGATGTGGATGTGGATGTGGATGTGGATGTAAGGTATTGTATGTATAATGAATGGATGGAATGGAATGGATAGAATGACATAGTGATGATGTGTGAAAAGTTAAATACATTAGATTTTGGAAATACAACTTACATACATACAGTACAGTACAGAACAGTATCTAGATGAAACCCCCCGCATTGAAGCCCTATACATATTTTTTAAACTCGAGTACAGTATTGAGGAGATGAACATGCATGTGCAAGATAGTAGTAGGTAATCTTGCTGACTCGTACTTGAGTATAGCCACTTAGCTGGACACCTCACGAACAATAGTTTACCGGTAGTCTACTCGTATATACAGCACCGTAACATCATTGCGAGCAAAGTTCCCAAATCATCATCATCATCATCATCCTCCTCATAACATTGACAAATAACACAAACAAGGATTATCAATCCAAGATGAACATACTCCATAGACGATACTTGTACATACAGATAAGATCGCCTTAAGCTTAAGGTTACCCCTAACTTTGACCTGTTCGTGCCTTCGTGCTTCTAGCTTCTAAGGAAAATAGGCCGCTACTAAGCGCCTGTCAATATCATATGAAAAGAAGCCCCCTTCTTCTAAGTTCATACTCGTAATAAGTGGATGAAATGAATCATGATATAATACTGAAGAGCCTTAACACTAGTCATAGTATCATACCAGTACGTAGTACTAGACTCCGGATGGGCGGATACAATACAATACAAATCTAGATCTAAGTCCGGAGGGACCGCGCGCCAAGCATCCATCACTTGTGCGGCTGTGCCGCGAACCGCTGGACGACTAGGAAGACTAGGAAGTACTGGTAGACTTGTGTCGCACAAGGTCTTTCTAATAGTATTATACTGTTGGTACTATATCTATATAGTAGGTATATACGGAATATACATTTTGCTAGTATAGTATTAGGATTTGATGGAAACTAACTTAGCTTATTAGCTTATCGTTCATTCCAATTCCAATTCCACGAGAGCACGCGGTAGGAACCTTTTTTTTTTGATGTTACACAGTCAAACCGAACTTGCTTGCAGGTCTAGACTTATTTATAAATGCAGTTATTCTCTAACTTAAAGATACTGATTTTGTAGGGGGAAAAAAAAATTTAACGATAATTGTTGAAAAGAATTGTAAGATCTTGAGATTACATTTCATAGAGGAAAATATAATAAATATGCTTATATGATATAAATCATATAGAAGGATTTCCTCTCTCTACTCGAGTAGATATAGGCGAAAGAACAACTTCCTCTTCCTTTCCTCTTCGCATTACCTACCTAGGTACCTAGGTAGGTATTTTCACAACTTGACTGCTCACACTCACACTCACGCTTGTTTCCCACCATGCTGTATGTACATTTGTACCCTTGCAAGGTTAATGTTACCTATCAAAAGAAAGTCAAAAAGTGACACAAACCTGAAATCCAGCGTCATCTTTTAATCTTTAACCTTAACCCTTGAATGATCCCGAGGATATGGAACGGGTTCAATTTAAAGTTTCCATTTCATTTCATTTCATTTCTATAAATATCAGTCCACTCACTTCACTCTCTGCATAACCATAACCATAACCTTACATAGGTACTCACTCCATAGATGAGAGCCGGAGAAAAAACATCAAAATGCCCCTTGATACCCCCGAAATATAATATCGGAATGGACCGTTCTGGTAAGGTTAAGGGTAAGGGTAATATTGTAATATAATATTTCGCATTATTGTCGTAAAGTACCTAAGGTTAAGGAGGTAAGGTTATTAATTTCTAGGTTAGATCTTCAGCTGTGGTGTGTGCTGACATGAGTGTCACATGAGTGTGGCGTTGGAAGCCGGTGGCACTGGGGTGGGAACTTGGAAGGGGGGGGGGGATGGGATAATAGGGATCCCTAAGTGGGATGGATCCTTTTGATGGATGGATGGGATGGGATGGCATTCTAGAAGATTACTGTGATTAGTTAGGTTCAATACTCGTATGTACACAATTTCAACCCTCTTTCTTGTCTCTAAGCTGTTTCGTAAACATTCGATCGGGTCTTCTAGAAGGAAGGAAGGAAAGAAAGAAGGAATGAATCAATTTTTTTGACTGAAGACCACGAGGATTTTTGAGATAGTGTCTCTCATGCCATGCAGGTACAAAATAGGCGAATATTGGTCATGTTTAAGAATTGGAAATGTTATATATTTTTATTTTTTTGGAATCTGACTTGTGTCACATTTGGAAATAAGACATTGTACCTACCTATCTATGTCCACGTGGAAATGGCTTTCCTTTTTGTGGAAGTGGGGAATCGTACTGTAGTTGAAACTTGGGAGGGAGGCGGCATGAGGAAAGAAAGAAGATCTTGAATCTGGAATCTAGATGTAGCATTTTTGCCTTTTGGAAATTCTTGTACGTACTAGGTTACTGCATTTGCTTGGGTCCGATGCCATCTTGTGGAACAGTAACCTTACTGTTAACAGTTCGGGAATATATATACGAGTTAAGGACAAATTTGATATATATATTGCCGTGGTTTCGGGCTTTCAGCATCTAAACTAAACCCGAGTGGCTTATACTCACTCGTATGAGGTAAAAATTGAGGAAGTTGGGAATTTGATGAATTTGATAGAAGTGTGATATGCGGAGGGCTTGAAGGATCATTTCAGGTTGTATATATAACAGGATATGACAGACAGCAGTACAAATACAATACAATAACACTATACAACAAACATAGTTAGTATTCTGTACAACTGGCCGGATCAATATATTGAGCAGTGTATTTTCTGATGTGAATTCATTGCATATGTACTGTACTGACTGCATCTTGTATGAACCTGTTGCATATACTTCCTTCAGCTGATTCTTTTCTCAAGTTTATGGACTCTGATTTTGATTCTGATTCTGATTCTGATTCTGATTCTGATTGTGATTATATAATTCCTTTTGATGATGATATTTTCTTGTCGCTAATATCGGTTCAGATAGGAGGTGAAGTGATGACATCTGAAGAAGAAGATCTGTATAAACCCTGCAAAGGAGATGAAACGCAACAAGGCAAGGTTTCTTAAAGGAGGGAGGACCACTAGACAGACCCTCATATGCTGATGTACCGTACCTGGGTAAGTTAATGAATGAGTCATAGTAATGAAGAAGAAGAAGAAGAAGAAGAAGAAGAAGAAGTCTATGATGAAAGCAGAAAAGAGTGATGAGATTGAATTTATGAAGATATTATTCTTCGCCTTTGAAGCACATAGGCGAAGATAATGAGGGGGAAAGGTAAGTAAGATATGGCTATAGTCTGTATGGAGGTACAGTAGTACAAAATGATACAGTAGCACATGTTCGTGCCGAAGACTACTGTAGTGAGTGTAACCGGGATGGATGACTTGTATAGACACGGGATGGCAAGGCTTTCAAGGATTTGTATACCTACCTACCTAGGTAGTATGATCGACTTGATCGACTTTCAACTTACCCTTGTTTATAGGTCACGGTTCAAGATTTATTACCGGCAGACCGACCGACCGACCGACCGATATCTATAATTAATTAACTGTATGTACTGTAATATGCTTATACTGCCTATTAATATCAATAGATGAGATCATTTGGTTGGTTCGTTTCATGGTACATATTGTGATGCAAAGTGATGCTGGATTCGCTCAAGTAGGCTGGCTGGCTGGTTGACTATTGCAGTGTTGAACTACAGTATATTCTTTCAGTGTACTATGATATAGTAATCACAGTACAGGCAGGATCTTTCTTAGAGCTACTTGAGTACGTACTCGTAGAAGTACCAGTATTGTGAAGTATATAATAATGAAAGAAAACAAAATATGTGTACAGTAATAGAATTTATACAAGGACTGGTTATAGTAATTCGATGTATCAGTTCTAGATATAGATATCAGTTTCGTTTGTCGCGCAATATGATTCAGAAATTGGCAATTCAGCTTTGATGATAGATAGACGCCTCTTCTAGGCTTCTTTTATAGGCTTCTAGTGAGTAATAGAAGCCTTAAAGGAAGGTTTAAAGTTTTCTTTAGTGTACGTTTATTAGTCTAGATACGGAACCAGATACCCGATAGAACCCATTGATATATGATAGGTTCTCTAAAATCAGACATATTTCATTATTCTATTCCATTCTTCTATTTGTATCGTATCCTCGTATCCTTCCACTACATACCTAGCTAGGTACTTCTCAGTTGCTCACCCCCTCAAATCTGAACCACTCACATTCCATCCCTTTTTACCGCCTCTAAACTTCACACCATTTTGCCATGCAATACCCTTGTGGATGCCATGTGTTGTTTGAGCTTACCCCTTGTCTACTAAAATTTACAACTAAACCAAATCCGTTGGCCTTAACCACTTGATGGGTCCACACTTACGAACGCCCGCCTACGGAGCATTATGCTTGCTTGCTGCCCATGGTCTCGTGTGTACTGTACTCAAAGTACTGAATTATCTGAATAGGTATGGCTGGCCCTAGACTAGAGGCTAGGGGTATATACCATTAACCCAGCAAGCATGATTCTGCATCTGGTTGGGTTGTGCAGCTTATTCAGATTACTTTGAATACGTACGTGATAGTGGAAGTGGTAAGTAGTAAGTAAGTGGTAAGTAATAGTAGAAAAGAAAGGAATCAATCAATCATTCATTCATTCAAATCATTCAATCGATCAATCGATCAATCAAATCGCTTCAAATCTGACCTCTCATCTTCATCCAATACTTACATACTCGAAGAAATCCAATCCTATTGTGACCTGACCCCATCCACATCTACATCCACATCCACATCAACCTTCAACTCAACTCATAACCTCAACTCAATACCCATCTTATCTAAGAAAGGCATTGTGTGGTCCGTTCACGAACAACAAGACAATTCCTTTTTTTCCTTAGGGGAATTCCTTTGATTGATTCATTTATTGTCTCTAATCTATGACAAAGTTTCATCTCAAACATTCCAAAGAAAAAAGATAATTCGTCTAGAATCATCCCATCTTTGTTCCCTCAAGTCCACACCCGTCTATACATTCGTACAGTACCCAATGTACGGATAACTCATTTACTCAAATCATCAAAGTCACAGGGAACATATTCACCACTCACTTCTCACTCTGTTCACTTTCTTCGCTTCGAACCATCGAACAAAGAGCATCTTGCAATCTCCTTTGAAAATCAAATAACCTCACTATCGATAAAGATCGACCCGAACTATCACCTTTTCTCTCAATATACATCTTCTTTCGCATGGTTTAGAGGTGTGCAGCCGAATGTCTCCGTCTACAAACCCAATCGCAATACCATAAAATTTTATTGGACAATTCAAGCATCAGAAAATATAAGCCTTTGTCCAACAGACTTTTGCGCTCATGGGAAACAGTTCTGGAAAGCCGGTGAACTTCGCAGATGAAGGTATGATAGGATTCTGTTGATATGCGGTCCGGTGGCAAGAGATTGTGCAAGGCATTCTCAGTCTCTTGGGGTGCACTTTCTTTGTTACTGGTAGTATCTCACCACAAGTATATTTTGCTGACATGCGTATTCTCAATAATAGTGAGCCTTAACCATTTCCGACTTCTGCGAGTTGTTGGAAAGGGTGCCTTTGGAAAAGTAAGGATAGTAGAGAGAAAGGATACCGGGTTGACGTTTGCGCTGAAGTACATTCGCAAGGATGAGGGTTGGTGATACTCGCTCCGATCTTGAATGATTGCTGATGTATGGAAAATATAGTTGTTCGACAAGAAAGTGTTCGGAACATAATTCGAGAACGACGAATGCTGGAGCATCTAAATCACCCATTTATTTGTAACTTGCGGTATAGTTTTCAAGACATTGAGTACATGTACGTTGACTGAGACTTGCTCCTGAACCACAAGCAATCACTAACCTTCCAATCAACAGGTATCTAGTGGTGGATCTAATGAACGGGGGAGATTTACGATTCCATATTTCAAGAAAGACCTTCACAGAGGAAGCAGTTCAGTTCTGGATTGCCGAACTTGGGATCGCTTTAAAATACATACATAAGCAGGGTATCATACATCGGGATGTCAAACCTGACAATGTGCTATTGGACTCCGAGGGACATATACATTTAGCAGATTTTGTTTGTACCCCCAAAAACACTTCCCGAGTGTGAACACAGCGCTAACATGATGCAGAATGTTGCATCGGATTACACTTCACACAGGTTATTAACGAGTAAATCTGGTACTCTAGCTTATCTTGCACCAGAGGTCTACAAAGGATGTGGATATGGACCTGGAGCAGATTGGTGGTCATTAGGGGTATTGTTCTATGAATGTATTTATAACAAGGTATGATTTGACGTGATTTCCATTTTCCTGTCAACCCCACTCTTCAGTCTTCAGTTCTAACCAATGTTTTTAGAGGCCATTCGAAGGTAGCACACAAACAACCTTAGCAGCACAGATCACCAAAGCTTCACCAAATTTCCCCGTCACATCGCCAGCAGTTTCTATGCCATGTTTACATGCCATTAGCTCAGCCCTGGAGGAAGATCCTACAAAGCGAATGGGTTCGGCCGGATTTGAAACTTTTACCGACAACCCCTTCTTCCGACCTCTGGACTTCGAGGCACTTGAGAGAAAAGAGATAGAGCCAGTCTTCGTCCCATCTAGTGAAAAGACGAATTTTGATGCCACTTATGATCTTGAGGAACTGCTGTTGGAGGAAGCACCATTAGAAGCTCGAGCGCGTCGACAAAAACCACGAGAACCTCTCAAGGAAGATGCGACAGAAAAGGAAATCAAGGAAGAGGAACTCCATAAGACGATTGAAGCTCAATATACGACATTCGATTACACCAAGGCAGCGTATGACAGGTTAGCACTCTCCTACAAATCATCTTCCCTTATGCTAACTATTTATTCTAGATATGCTGAAGGCGGTGATCCAAACTCTCCCCCTCCGGTCACACAAAATATTAGCCCATCTACCCCAGCATCGCAAACGTCTGATGAATTCCCAAAACCCACACCCACGCGCACTTTATCCAAGAATAGGAAGAGAGCTGCTTCGCGGTCTCAGCCATCCTCGCGCTCCGAATCACCATCGAGTAGTGCGAATGTGCCACCAGTCCCTGGCTCTCAACATACTAGCCCCATTTTAGGACCTCCTCGCTCCGTACCCCATGCCCACCCACCACCAAGTACGATGAAGACACCTTTATCACCTTATCAACAATCATATAACCGCCCTAATCGTCCTGGTGGATCACGCAAGGAATCACAAGGCGGAGGCATGCAAGTTGTATTAGGAGAGACTGGAAGTTGGTCAGAATTGGCCAAGCAAGATGCATCACTACCGGCAGATGCCAAGTTAATCGAAGCGCATGCCAAGCCAACGGGTATGTTAGGATTCTTATCAAGAAAGAAAGGCAGAGGGCATAGCCCAAAGCCGCAGGAAAGAGGTATATTGGGCAAGGAGGGTGCAAGAGTTATTATAAGCCAGGGTTGAAAACTCTTTAAATCAGAATTATTCTTCGGAATATCTCAATACTAGGCAGCCAGTTACGAATCGTCCGCCACACATTTTCCTTTGGTCCGATCGATATACATGCATTGCATTCGTTGCATTTTCAAGGGGGCAAGCGGGAGTTTTTATTTTACTTTACTTGATTATACGCGGCTTTCTCACTACTCAAGGATGCTGGATTTTTAATTTCTTTTCATATTTCTTTCGTTCATGACAGATATGCTGGAGGCATTATGAACTCCACGCGGCTGTTTTTTTTTTACTTGAGGGAGGAGCGGATATCTAGAGAGCGATACGAGCGGAAGTTACCTCGCCCCTCGTAAGGAACAAATCACTCGGTATTTGAAGCGCACGAGTAAATCGAACTCGAACTCGCACTCGAGACGATCTTCATAGCAAAGAGCATACATACATATACGGAAGGGAAAGGAGTATCTGGATAACGTTGATTTACGTTTTGATTTGGAGGGTCGGGGGAAGATGAAATGAGATGAGCTGAGATACCTTTGGTGCGGGAGAGGTTTGGTGATGGCTGGCATGGGAACGGAGACGGGGATAGGTGGGACATGATATCCTTGGTGATGAATATGGGAGGGCATAGGCATTTGCATTTGCATATGGGAATGGGAATGGGAATGGGATGATGGATGCATGCATGCATGCATGCCAGATAGAATAGGATAGGATAGGATATGACGAGTTGAGTGGAGTGGAGATGAGTTCGTGCGCATTTGTAGATATGATACCAGATACCAAAATGAAATAAAGAGATATAACTCCCTCCTTTTCTTTGAGTCTGTGCAACTTGATATTGATATTGATGTATCATGTATCATAATCCATCCATTGCAAATATAGGACAGCTTGCTTATTCTGAGCGATGCACTAAGGTGTGTATTTGCTATACTATACTTAACGATACTCTACTTACAGTACTGAGTAGTAAAAGAACAAAAATAAGCTCAAAGCTCAAACTCAATAACAATCATTACAGTTACAGGAACCTCGAATATATTTCCAGCCGCCAGCAGCCAGCAGCCAACAGTTCAAAAAGTAGAAAAGAAACTGCAACGAAAAAAGAAGAAGAAGCAGAAGAGGATATGAGAATTTCACCACCACCCACTGGTACTAAATTACTAAATTACTAAATTGCTAAATTACTCGTACTAATATTATCTCTTTTGTTTTTTTTTTATCTACTCGAGTACTCGAGTACGTACTCGATAGATATAGATACAGGAAGCCTGCCTGACTTGCTAGTGGCGACGATACATAACCATTGGAGGTTTCGCTTTGATGTTGGTTTTGATGTTGGTTGAGCTCACACAGGATAGGATAGGATGACTATAGATAGATCAATGATTTTCGGGCCAAGTCTTGTGGTGGATGGAAGGAAGGAAGGAAAGGTTCATGGATGGAAGGTTATAAATAAGTGCTCGAGTAGATAATCACTGGTATCTTCTCTGGTGTTGGCGCGGTGGTAATAGTATTGTAGCAAACAATAGGATTGCGATTGAAACATTGTCCCTTTTATGAATGCAAATTTAGTCGTTTTAGACTTGATATTCCCTTTCCTTTCCTAACCTAATGACCAGAACTCCATGATATGCAAGAAAATGTAACCTTAGTCGTGTACACCATTGTATATCTTAACTTTCCTCTATCCAAAAATGAACCATGCATATAGCCCGTACCATACGCCCAACCTTCACCTATGACTCTCTAACAAACCTATAAAAAACTCCACTAACCGCAACCAACAACCCACCACAAACTAAAAACACACCTCTCCTATACTCCTCACCTTCTCTCACCAATGCCAAACTAACCACCACGAATACATTTAAAGGAACCCTCAAGATCCCATAAACCCTTGCCCTGACCCCATCTTCTACCCATTTCCCCTTCAGAGATCCCACACTTGGGAAATACATACCAACCATAGCTTCAAAGACACAGAAAGCATAGAAAGTATAATGTTGGTTGTTAGTGAGGAGAGGGAATAGTAGAGATATGGATGATATAGCGAAAACGATAGTTAGAAGGCGAGTGTGGGTGAGTGACTGGAAAGTGGAGGAGAGATGTGTGAATATTAGAGAGCCAAGCATGACGGATGACATAAAACTTGCGAAAATCATCCCGAGAGGGAGCGGAGGTGCGGATGGAGATGGTTGAGTGGCCTTTAGGAAGGGCGTCCAGAAGAAGACGAAGAGGTACATGCTACCTTCGAAGAAACAAGAGGCGAGGCCGAGGGTGAAAATACGGGGATTGGTGAAGATTAGACTGAGGACTGAGGTGGTAGGAAGAGGAGCTTTGGGGATACGAAAGGGAGAGTTGGCGTTGGGTGAGGTGGAGGAGGCGCTGGAAGTGGACTTTTGAGGTGTGATTGCACTATCGCCGTAGTTCTCGGTCTGTTGGTATTGTGGTTAGCTATGGGTAATTGAATTTCCCAAGAAGTCTGAACAACTTACCCAGTACATCGAAATGATATATGCAGAAATTCCCAACAGACCAGCAGATGCCATAAAAGGCATTCTCCTATCATCTGTAACCTGAACCAACCACTCACTGAAAACACCCGATAAAATAGCCATAACGCTATTCAAAGTAGACATAACTCCAAACAGGCTGCTCAAACTCATCCCAGCTTTTTGTATATTTCTTTTATGATATTCCGTAACCATCCAACTTTCAAAGGCACTGAACATCAAGCTCGTACTTAAACCTCCAAAGATTCGTCCAACAAACAGGATGGCAGTGCTAGGAAAGAGAGTTGAGAAACAGGAAAGCGAATAGGTGAGGCAAAAGACAAGACATGCTGATTTGCGACCATATTTATCGGCGAATGAACCTACGAAGTATCCAGATATGCCACCGGACAGAAAGCCGGTTGTGAAGAGTAAGGCTACAATTTTCTCGTCGAGTCCGAATTGGTCTTTGTAGAGACTGTAAACGTATGGACCTATGTTGATATTAGTAAAGCTCAGTTAACAGGAGAGTATGAATTACCTTGAAGCCAATCTGATGCCATTACAAGACAGTAGACAGTAAGGAAAAGTTTGGTGAAGCGGCTAGCTTCTGCCTTTGCTAGAGGGGTAGCAACATCCGTGTCTTTCTTATCTTCTGCTGATTCTTCTTTCATACGATATTGTCGCCATGTAAGAAGAGCGCATGCTGATATTAATACCAGAAATGCGCAATCATAGAAATTCATTGTGAAGAGAGATGCGGAATGAGGTGTGTTAATGGAGGGGTAATGGCAACAGCTTGACTTTCATGAGAAACAACGAAACGATGATGTTGCGGAATTAATCAATTGGAACAGTTATCTTCACGATGAATTGAAGAAAACATCAGATATGAACCTACATTTGTCAAAGTTACGGTACTAGACTGAAAGACTGAGACGCGCCCAATGTCAATGTTCAAACACACAAAGGGAGGAGGCTGAATTGGATGAGCTTTGGCGCTCTCCATAAATGTTTGCGGAATTCAGTAGGCTGTAGGATTTTAAAGCAGCCCCTCTTGGGCGGTAAATACCCTGTAAGCGTCACTAAAACCAAACCGGATGAATGTGGGCATGTTGTGGCATGGCAGAATAATCAAAGGAATCCACCCTCCGCACCCTCGTCAACATCCTTAATCCATTTCATCTCATCTTGGGTCTCGATAATATATTTTTATATACAAAACCATGGAGTGGTAACTTTAATTTAGTCCAAAATGGATGGTGATTGGGAGGAAGTGAGTTCTACTTTCCTTTTTAGTCCTTCAACTCATCTCAAACCATTCCTCATCTCATTGTAACCTTCCGTGCTGTTTCTCAGCCTTGTTATCGTCAACAGCAGTGTTCTCCCAAGGGGATGAACTGGCTGCGATGGTCCCCAACAATGTTTACTATTACAATGCTTACTGTTTTAAGGTTAGAAGAATCCAGCTGCCGCCTTTGGGTGTGCTTGCGGATCCTATGCAAGCTCCTGCGAGGGCATTCGATTCTTCACAAGAATTGTTTTGGACGGGGGACGAATTGGGACGCGTCAAGAGTTTCTATGCCCTCGATGGACAACGATATACATCCTATAAGGCTGGCCAAGATCCGATCCGTCAATTTCTATTTCATGATAGAGGGGTTATTTCCGTAGGCGGCAGAAGCGTCCATATGGCGTCAAGGAGGGGTTTATACATATGGCATATCACGTACAACACTCCCCGGAAGCTGTGCAAAGCAGGGCTGATTCTTTTGCGACTGTAGTCACGAAGACATGAAAGATTTGCGATGCATGAGTTATACTTCGAGGGGAACTTCAGAAATACTCGTTGCGGGGCTGCAGAATCAGATGTTTGTTATTGATGTGGACAAAGGAATTATTACAAAACAGGTACAGTAGTACTCCGCGATCACGCAGAATATTTTCTAAGCCTCTAGATACGTACGAGCGATCACTTCAAGATTATGAAGAGGAGCCGCTATATTTGTGCGGCCACACCGACTGGATCGGTTACCATACTTGATTCTTTGAACTTCACTGTGGTCAAGATTTGGCAAGCTCATACAGCCCTCATCAACGATATGGATGCGCAAAGTGACTATGTAGTCACTTGTGGCTATTCGTTATCACTTCAAGGATCATACAGACTTGATACTTTTGTTCTGGTTCTTAATCTCAGGACATTGACCACTCTAGCTCCAATTCCATTTCCTCCGGGGGCAGCATTCGTCAGAATGCATCCACGAATGCTGACCACCAGCTATATTGTTTCGCAACAGGGTCAAATTCACATATGTGACTTGATCAATCCGAATTCAAGCAATGTGAGGCAAGCAAATGTTTTGTCCACGTTAAGATCTCTAGAGATCGCTTCTTCAGGGGAAGCTATTGCTTTGTCAGATATGGAAAACAGCATACATATATGGGGCTCGCCTGGTAGAATTCGATTTGCCGAGTTCAGCAACCCTGTCGAGTTTGCGGACTCGGATGAGAAATCCGTTCGTACAAACTGGACCGATGATACGTAAGTATGAAAGGCGATCCTTTCATGGTCTTGCTAATAGAACCTCGAATAGTCCGTTGAGTACAGTTGGCATGCCGTATTATCGAGAAACTCTTCTATCTGCTTGGCCGAGTCATATGGTTTTCGAAGTCGGTGCTCCGCCTGTAAAGGTCGATCCAAGTTCTATTTCGTCCCCAAAAGCTTTAGACTGGTATATATGTGGCCACAACACAAGGAGGGAGGTCAGAAGGAATCAGATAGAGAACACGAGAATTACCGGGAAAACGCCAGCGAGTATACAAGCGCCGAAATTTTTGAGTGAGAAGGCTAGAGAAGCCGTGAATGATGCGACGCCTGAACGTGGTATGAATGATATCGCCGATACCATAGGGAACAAAGAGCTCCCTACTTTGCAAGCAGGCACCAATGCTTTATATATGAATGTGGAGATCAAGTATAGCAAATTTGGAGTTGATGATTTTGATTTTGGGTAGGCTCCAAGCCCCCCTTTGACGAATCCGCTAATATTAGGAAGATTTTATAATAAGACATCATATTCAGGGCTCGAGACTCATATCTCGAATTCATACGCGAATGCTCTGCTGCAAGTGATGAGATTTACGACCCTCATCAGGAATTTGGCATTACAACACACTGCAACAAACTGTGTTAATGATATGTGTTTATTATGCGAGATGGGATTCTTGTTTGATATGCTTGAGAAGGCAGCGGGGACCGTATGTCAAGCAACAAACCTGCTGAAGACTTTCAGCCATCATCCGGAAGGTAAGTGGACTCCTGAGAATGATCTCTATAGTGCTGATGTGTAACTAGCTAAGCACTTGGGTTTACTGGAGGAAGAATCACGTGGGGTTCCACTCTCAAATATGCTCCAATCAATGAATCGATTTTTCCTCGAAAGAATCCCGAATGAATATAAAAGCATCCCTCCTGGTTCAACTCTTCTTGAGCATGTTAGTGCCTGACTTGGTATGGGAGTTTTGGTTCTTGCTAACGGTTTAGGTCTTTTCCACACCTGCTACAATGATCATAAAATGTGTTTTTTGTAAGAGCGAGCACACGAGACCAGGAGCAACCTCGTCTGTAGATCTAATATACCCGCCAGCACCACTTGTAAGTATTTCATCGCATTATTTGAATCATGCTAAGTGTATCAGAAATTATACAACCGGAATGGTAAGACACCAATGCCAAAAAGATCACTCAGCGAGATTCTAAAAGCGAGTATTGAACGCGAAACGACAAACCGCGGATGGTGTATGAATTGTAAAAAATATCAATCATTACAAACGAAAAAGACCATCCATTCCTCACCACATATTCTTATGCTCAATGCATGTATTTCTACTCCTGAATCAAAACATTTTTGGGAGACACCTGGTTGTTTACCTGAAGAGATAGGAATCATTATTAGCCAAGGACAAATATTTTGTTATCAAGGCGAGGATTTGAGACTTCATATCCAACGTGGTGCACACAACATTACTGTTTATTCTTTAGTAGGTCTCGCTGCGGATATTGATATCGGGCAACATGAAAAACCTCATTTGGTGTCTTTAATAAATGGTGAAACTTATATCGTCTTCTCACTTGGACATATACTAATGTATCACAGTTTCTCATTCTGCGCCAATTGCACCAGCGGAAAGTCGATGGTTTCTCTTTAATGATTTCCTAGTTACCCCGATGCCAAAAGAAGACGCTCTATCTTTTAGCTCCAGTTGGAAACTTCCATCCGTCATCACTTATCAGGTGAAAGATGAAAATAATAGGGTTGACAACTCATGGAAGCAAAATTTAGACACTTCCCTATTATTTGCTAATGAAAAGTTCGTACTTCCCTCTCTTCAGAAAATTTACATTTGCTAACTCTATCTAAGTACGCGTGTCATCGACAAAACCCACAAGCCCCTCTCCAATCGTGAAAGACCGACCGAAGGAACCCTCATAGCCCTTGACACTGAATTCGTCTCCATTCGTCAGCCCGAAATTGAAGTAAACTCCGAAGGCGAACGACAAACTATCCGGCCCATCGCACATGCTCTAGCCCGTGTCTCTGTCGTCCGAGGCTCTGGTGATAACGAAGGGTTCCCGTTCATTGATGACTATATCAATTGCAAAGATACCATTGTCGACTATCTCACATCTTATTCGGGCATCAATCCGGGTGATCTCGACCCACGTCAGTCGAAACATAATCTTGTTTCCCTCAAAATTGCTTACAAGAAACTCTGGATTCTATTAAACCTTGGATGTAAATTCGTGGGCCATGGGCTCAAAACAGACTTTAGAGTCATTAATATACAGATACCAAAATCCCACGTGATTGACACGGCGGATCTTTTCTTTATACCGGCAAAACAGAGGAAGTTGGGATTAGCTTTTTTGGCATGGTATCTGTTCAGGGAAGACATTCAAATCGAGACGCATGATAGTATTGAAGATGCGAGGACAGCGCTGAGACTGTGGAGGAAGTGGGAGGAATGGATTGCGAGTGAGGAACTTGGAGGGGCGCTGATGGAGGATTTATTGATTGAGGTTTATAAGGCGGGGCAGGCGAGCAATTTTAGACCGCCGGGGTTTAATGCTAGGAAAGAAAGGGAGAGGGAGAGGGAAAGAGAGGGGAAGGATATCAGCAGGGCTAATACACCGCCTGGGAGTAATGAGGATGGTGGTGTAAGTTTGAAGGGACCGAGTACCCCGGTTCGCAAACCATTGAGAGTGTTGCCCTTTGGATCGGGAGGGAGTGGGAGTGCGAATGGGAGTGGACTATCAAGCTTTGGTGGAGGTGGAGGTGGGTGGACACCGGGGAAAGGGAGCCCATTACGGTGAGGTGAGAAGTGACCAGATTTCTTGATGGGTTACCTTGGATAGAAGATTGTGGGAAGGAGAGATCAAAAGAAGGATGTGGAAGCGAAGACAGAACTATTACAGTTGGAAGATAGGAAATTGTAAATGCAGAAAAAAAGTTGATTCCAAAATTGTCGATTTTCAGTACGTACTCTTGAATGAGTGCCTAATAGCTTCTTACCGAGCATTCTGCAGTAAGGTATACCAGTATTTCTGCCTTTGGGTTCTTTCACCCTTTCACCCTTTTCACCTTTTACTCATATTACCTCTCCTAGTGAATTTCTCTTGAGTATATCATATATCTAGTTTCTTCCCTCTCCGACCCACTACCTATCCATTCCATTTTATCAATTCTATTACCTATCCAATTCATCCAATCCCTCATCCAATCCCTCACCTCATCTCTATTCCCTTACTTCCTATCAACCCCTTCATCCAATCCATCCACATCTTCACCTATCCATCCACCCCCTCCACATCTTCATCCACCCCTTCATATATTTCACATATATCCCCTCCCATACCCCCATCCCCCCATCCAAACAACCAAGATTTTTGATATCTCAAAAAAAAAAAATAAAAAAAAAAAAAAAAAAAAAAGATTACGGGCTTGTGGTCTGTCTAGTGGTATGGATCGTATGATGTTTCTTTAGCATAGAAGAGGTCTAGTGTTCAATTCGCTGCTGGTCTGTGTTTGATTTATTTGGATGTGATGTGGATGTGTTTTTGGGAGGGGGAGGGGGGTTTTGGGTGGCGGTGGCGGCGGCGGTGGTGGTTGTGGGTGATGGGTGATGGGTGATGGGTGATGGGTGATGGGTGCTGGGTGGATGGAAGAGGAAAGAGGGAAGAGGGAAGAGATTTTTGAGGGGTTTTTTGAGGGGTTTTTTGAGGGGGGGGAGGGGTGGGATAAGGTGTGGTGGGTGGGTGGGTGTTTTATTTTATTTTATGCTTTTAGAGGAGAGGGGAGATGTAGAGAGGGGTTGTGTTGTTTGGTTTGGTTTTTTGGGCCGTTGCCTGGAGTGTGAATAGAGGTGAGGAATGGAAAGGGAGGAGGATATGGAGAAATAAGGGAGAGAGGGGAGGGTTAAGCGATATTTTGGTGTATTAAAAGGAAGCGAGGTAAGGGAAGGGGAAGAGGTAGAGGATTCCTAATTTTTGAAGGATAGGGTGATAATTGATAGTAGTGAGTAGACAATGATAAATATCATGATATTATTAGTCAATTCATGATGTTTATTCAGATTTGAGTGATAGATAATTCTCAGATCGGTACTGTACTGCATGTATATATGCAGATAGTCTACGAGTACAAATGATGAAAATGAACGGGATTTGAAACAGAAAATTTGGTTCGATCAGTACCACATACATATTCGGAATCTAATTGGTAACAGCAGTGGAATGTGGAAAGAATATCTACTGATTGGGTTTACTCTTATTATATGAAGGTTTTGAAAGGAAGAGTGAGAAGAATTAGGGGTATAGGTGCCATATGGCTGTCTTTTCTGGTGTAATTAAATACTACTCTCAGTAGCTTTGCGAGAATGAGGGGGATTATAAGACTACTATGATGTACACGTAATTGAAGATTTACTTTGTTATTTAGTTGTTGAACCAGTTTAAGTGATACAAATACCCTACAACGGCTTGTATCAAGTCAAAAGTCGTGGTTTGAGTTTAATTTAGTTGGGTTTCTAAGCGATCTTCCCGACTGTTTTGTTGCACATCTCAGTCTTTTAAAGACTGTCTTTTCAATATCAGATATTTCTTCTTGGATTTATGGTAGCATATTGAATTTCAAGAGATGAGTACAAAAGAAGCAAAATTGCATTATATTCCAAAAACTTATATGGGAATATTGAATGGTTGTTTTTATATTCAATTCTGTATGCAGAAATATGATTTTGGTAGATCTGAATCAAGATTAAAGTTGTTGAACCCTTCACAGCCAATCAATAAATACCATGATTAGTAAATTAGTTTCACGTGATATTGACAAGAAAAGGTTATGTTGCATATCTGAAAATGTAGAAAACCCATAAATCTTTCAATACTTGATATGATTGGCTACAAATAATAAGGGTTATCTTAGATCTGCTAAATTTTGAATCGATTCTGATCCTTTATATATTACGAGTATAACACCCTTCCCTTCCTTCGTATTCATTATGAGATATTCAGCAATGCCCATTCTTGGTGCATCATCTTTCAACTATAAAATGCATAATGACTGATCAAATACCGTCTGAACCTTCTCTTCCTCAAAAAGAAAAAAGGTCTCGGTCCAAATTCAAGAAATCGAGAGGAGCATGCCTCACTTGCAAGTATGTACACATTCACCCCATTCTCAACACCATATATCACATTACTACAACTATCATGATGAGCAACATTGGTCCGTGTTACTGAGTGGCCTCAAGAACCACATCATGGCGACTACCAAATGCACTATGTGTACCTCTGATCTCTCTCAATTCCTTTTGCAATTGCAAATCTACAAGCACAAGTTCCATGGGAGAATTAGCTAACCCGAGACTCAAGAATTCGACATGTAAAATGTGACGAAGGCAAACCAAAATGCAACAAATGCAGCACTACCGGTCGTATCTGCGATAACTATAATCCAAAAGATGAAGCCATTGTGCTCTCACAACATCGCGCACAAACCCGTATTACCATTCTTCCAGGTCTTGGTTCTACTCGCAGTAGTAAAGAACATCGATATTTTGAACAATTTCGTCAAAGAGCCATGTATGGTTTGATGGGTGTGAATAAAGATTTTGATTTTTGGCGGCGAATGATATTACAACTGAGTGAAGCCTATCCTGCGGTTCTCCATGCGGTGATTGCTATCTCGGCATTGCATGAACATTTGATCAAACCTTCGAATGCTACGCAGCGAGTATTTCTACAGCAATAGAACAAATCAATTCGGCACATTCGTTCCCTTGAATCTGACAATAAAATTCAAGTAGCATTAGCTTGCTGCATAATTTTCGTCTGTCTAGAAAATGCCCAAAATAACCACGAGAAAGCACTTGAACATCTGGAGAACGGATTACGGGTATACAATGTTTGGGCAATGCAAGATGTGCGTCCAGCAGTAAAGCAGGCACAAGAAAACATTCTGGAGATAATCACTCGGTTTGACGTTCAAGCAACTTCGTTTTGGGATTCTCGCAAACCAATCTTGATCCCCAATAGCAATTCCAATGAACCCGAATGCGGCGATCGTTTTTCAGCTTTGCACGCCGCAAGTCTTGCACAGCAATATTACGAGCTCCGCGTCTTCTATGTCCTCACAGCAGTGTCCCCAAAGAGTTCTCGCCGTGAACGAACCTCCAATTTCGAAGCTATGTTTCCGCACCAAACCAAACTTCTCCATTCGTTCAATATCGGCATGTTAAATTGGAAACGCGCTTTTGATGGTTTATGTCAAGCCGAAGCTGCAAAATGGAGTGCAAGTGAAATCCATCGAAGTCTTCTCCTACAACTACATTACCAATCCCTATCTCTCGTCGTTGATCTCCGAGCCAATTCCCGAGTCGAAACTGATTTATTACCCGCGTCTGAAAATCAACGATTCCAAGCTATTATCGATATATCTCGTTCGGTGATCACGCATGCAGCCTTGGATTATGGTGATGATTTCCTCACGGCCGATGGAGGTGTTATTGCACCACTGTATTTCATAGCTGTGTCTGCACCAAATACTCATCTCTATCAACAAGCAATCGATCTCCTTCGCATGGTGAAGAAAAGAGAAGGATTTTGGCAAGCGTCGGCAGTCTTGAAGGTTGCGGAAAAGGTTGCAGAGAGGAGGAGAGAGGGCACTGGGGCTCATTTACATGGTGGGGTGTTGGAATTGGCTGATTTGGCTGATGTTAAGTTTCGCACTGAACTCTTTCCGGAAAATGAAGGAGAGGTAGAGGCGAGGGCGGAATATGTGTATGATACTTCAAGGGATACTGGGTTGAGTGAAGAAATAGCTAAGTCTATTGCGGAAGTTAGTTGTGAAGAACATCCCTTTAGAGATAATTTTGAAGATCTACTGGATTCGCTAGGCCTTGGTGTTGATGGCATATCTGTTTTGTCGAGTTAATCAATTAGGCGAATATAAGGGGGTCAGACCATATACTCGAGTAGAGAGTTGTAATATTATATATTATAGATAATAGAATATCCATCTACTCGAGTACTGTACTCGAGTAGATTTAGTATATGAAATAGAGATAGAGATAGAAATAGAGTCAAAATCAATGTTAATATTAATTTAATCTAAATTAACTATTATAAAACCCTTATGGCATATACGAGTATATATATACCTCCTTCACATATACTCTTTTGATATCAATAGACATATACATATAGACAGACACAAGTTACTATCCGAGTATATGATCATGTCACAATCACAATCACAGACAAGTCCAAAAAGTTCATTATCCTTAAAATATCAAAACCGATCTGTAATTCTTTTGTATGACGCCCCCAACGGATTACAATGTAATGCTTTGCTCCGCCCGTTAAACAACCTTAAAACAAAATGTGAAGTATATCAATTCGGTTCATAAACGTAACCATCTAAACTAACTACAACTCATCATGTCCCTCTGGCTCATCATCAGCTCCTGGTCCACCAGCTCCGCTGTACAATTTGCTGGTGATTGGGTATGCGACGTTCGAGAGCTTCTCTTTTTGCTCCTCGAAATCCTCGGCGTTAGCCGTGGCGGCGTTCTCCTCGAGCCATTCGTTAGTCTCCTTGACGGCGTCCAAAAGCTATGAGAATGATTAGTACAATGTAAAGTAGAAGTGGAAAATGCCAATAACTTACGGTCTCCTTGTCATCCTCATCGATCTTACCACCAAGACCTTCATCATCGTTGACTTGGTTCTTCAAGCTGAAAGCGTAGTTCTCAAGACCATTACGGGCCTCAATGCGCTCCTTGGTAGCTTTGTCCTCATCGGCATACTTCTCGGCTTCTTGGACCATACGGTCAATTTCTTCTGGAGTAAGACGTCCCTTATCGTTGGTGATGGTGATGGACTCGCTCTTTCCAGTACCCTTGTCACCAGCGGTAACCTTTAAGATTCCGTTTGCGTCAAGCTCGAAAGAAACCTCGATTTGTGGAACACCACGTGGTGCTGGTGGAATACCGGTCAATTCGAATTTACCAAGGTTGTTATTGTCTTTGGTCATGGTACGCTCTCCCTCATAGACTTGGATCAAGACTACTGGTTGATTATCGGCGGCAGTAGAGAATATTTGAGATTTGCGGGTGGGGATAACAGTGTTTCTTGGGATCAACTTAGTCATGACACCTCCAGTGGTCTCGATACCAAGGGTCAATGGGTTGACGTCCATGAGAACGATCTCTGCAGTGCCTTCCTCTCCAGACAAGACACCACCTTGAACAGCGGCACCGAAAGCGACAGCCTCATCAGGGTTGATACCCTTGCTAGCCTTCTTGCCTCCAAAGTACTCCTCAATAAGTTCTTGAACCTTTGGAATACGGGTAGAACCTCCAACCAAGACAATGTCATCAACCTCGGTCTTCTTGACTTTAGCGTCCTTGAGAACTTGCTCAACAGGCTTAAGGGTCTTCTTGAAAAGATCAATGTTAAGCTCCTCGAACTTAGCTCTGGTAAGGGTCTCGGAGAAGTCATTGCCATTGTGGAAGGCTTCGATTTCGATACGGGTAGTCTTTTGGGAAGACAAAGTACGCTTAGCCTTCTCAGCCTCACGCTTCAGTTTACCCATGGTCTTAAGATCCTTGGTGATATCGACACTGTTCTCCTTGTTGTACTTCTTGGCGAAGTAGTTGATGACTCTTTGATCGAAATCTTCTCCTCCCAAGTGAGTGTCACCGGCAGTAGAAAGAACCTCAAAGACACCACGATCAATAGAGAGGAGGGAAACATCAAAGGTTCCTCCACCGAGATCGTAGACAATGATTTGACGTTCACCATCAGTCTTGTCCAAACCGTAAGCAATAGCTGCGGCAGTAGGTTCGTTGACGATACGGAGGACGTTCAAACCGGCAATAATACCAGCATCCTTGGTCGCTTGTCTTTGGTTATCGTTGAAGTAGGCGGGAACAGTAACGACTGCGTGGGTAACAGTCTTTCCGAGGTATGATTCGGCGACGTCCTTCATCTTTCCGAGAATCATGGCGGAAATTTCCTCAGGAGTGAAGGTCTTCTTGGCTCCTTGGTATTCAACTTGTACCGAAGGCTTGCCATCCTTTTGGACAACATCGAATGGGAAGTGCTTCATGTCACCTTGAACATCCTTGTCGTTAAACTTACGACCGATCATACGCCTGAGAGGACACCTGTCAGTATTGGGACCTAGTGAATGGAGAACAATTGAAAACTCACTTGACATCATAGACAGTGTTCTTTGGGTTGGCAGCAGCCTGGTTCTTGGCTGCATCTCCGACTAATCTTTCTTCATCTGTGAAGGCGACGTATGAGGGTGTAATTCTGTGTCCTTGATCGTTTGTCAAAATCTCGACTTTGCCCTTCTGCATCACACCGACGCAAGAGTAGGTTGTTCCAAGATCGATACCAATAACTAAATGGCAAAGCTGTCAGTAAGAGATAACTTATTGGGGGAACCGAGTAAAAGTATACCTGTGCCATATGATTCTTGGATTGGGTCCTGATCGGACTGTGCGTTTGCGGTTTGAAGGAGAGCGAGGGGAGAGAATAGAAGTACAAGATAGAAGATTGCAGACAACCCTACGAAAAGGGAAGATCTGGTTCCGCTGGCCATGATGATTGATTTACCAAGATGGATTTGGGAGATGTTCCTGTGTTGTAAAAAAAGGAATCTATTCTTTAATGTAGAAGTAGAAAGGAAAGTTAACAGGTGGGAAGAAGTCGACTTTATGAAAGCTTTCTTGATGAAATGGAAATCTGTCCCAATTGACCTTTGAGATTTAATGATTGGTTCGGTTAGGTGATAGGCAAGGAATATATTTAATCCGACTCATCATCATAAGATAGTGGCAGTAGCTCATGGAAAAGGACAGTTTTGCACCTTTTTGAAAACAATAATAATAAGTCATCAATGTTAGAATGAATATATACATATTACTTATTACTACCTTGTATATTGCTAGAACTAAAACCAAGGATATTCCTACTAGTGATCTAATCATCTAGATACGGACCATACCAACCGGTACATCTACCTACATCCAATATTGGAAACATTTTACTTACCCAATTGAGAGAATAAATCTTATTAAAAATATGTATATACATCATTGAGAAAAGGACACTTCATGCTATTAGCCACCTTGTATACTTGTACTATACTTGTATATATCTCAGTATCTCATGATTCTCTCTCTATACAGTTATTATACTACTAGTATACTCGAAATATACGAGTATATACAGTCACAACAACTACACTCTACACCACTAACCTACGTAACAGCAAATATAAGTTCTCCAACTACTATAGAACATAAATCGACATTAATCTCAGATTAGATCAAAACTAAATCTAAAACTAAACCTACCTACCAACAAACTTCGACTGACACTTCTAAACCTACTTGCTATCTACTTGCTACTTATTGTTTCTAGAAATATCCACCGATATCGATACCGATGTCCATAAATCACGATTCATCTAAAGCGCCAAGGATGTCCTCCATCCCTCTTTAATCCCCCCCTCCTTATCGCCAAGCCCAATCCCAATCCCAATCCCATAAAGTATACCTATTTATACCTACAGAAAGGCAATGTGTCCTTATGTTACCGCCACGCTACATGTACAAACGGTATTAGATTTTTGAAAAACTCTTACTCTTACTATTGACTCATCGCAAGATATCCATCCATTCATAAGAAATCAACATGGTTTACTCAGTAGTGAATATAGATAGATTCTTAACATATTCCAGTTCTAGTAGTTTCGATACTCCGATTACTCTAGTCTCCAGTAGATTTCCATCCTTCTTTAGGTATTATATCTATTAGTTGACTTGCTCAAGTATAACTTGAATCTAGATGCTCCTCGCCCATTTTCCAACAACATATATTATATTGTAGATACAGTCTTAGTGATACAATACTCGTATATTACGAGCACATTCATACACAAATACATATCCCATAAACCTCTCATTTGCATCATAATAAGAACCTCGTGAATCCTAGACTAGAGGACAGTGATAATAATCATCTATCTAATAAGACTATCTTACTATATATCCGAGCCATGCACATGTGTACCAGATTTCCACGCCATACATATCCCAGCCTCATGAAGGGGGTATCAATCAAATGCCTTTATTTGACTTCACAAATCCACCACCCTACTCTACTCCAGCAAACCCGCCGCAACCGTCACCCCATCACTTCTCAGAATAACTCTCGCCGGCGCCTCCAACGGCACCGCCATCTCCAACTCGACCACCACCCTCGCCACCTGCGCCGGCTTAACAATCCTCGGTCTCTTCCTACCCATCACCTGACCCGTCCCCTTATCCAACACTGCCACAATCTCCGTAATTTTGCCCGCCGTATGTAATCTACCTCTATGAACATCCACCTGCATCGGCGTCAAGAATTCAAATGCCAATACTTTTGCTGTGAAAGATTTGATATTACTTATAGGGTTACCGGGTGCGCAGAGGACATCACCGATCTTGAGATGGATCGGGTCGATATCGCTGAGATGTAGCGTGGTATTTTGGCCCGCGACAGCCCAATCTACCGCTTCGGAGTCGACCTCGAGGCCTTTGATGAAACACTTTTCATTGCTAGGCTGTGCCAGGAGGGAATCGCCTACTTGGAGAGATCCGGCTTCGATACGTCCTGAGATGCTTAATGGATGTTGCACACCGCCGCGGAATATATCGCCAATTGTCAAGCGAAGAGGCTTGTTTAATGCTCTGGCCACGGGCTCAGAATGATCAAGTTCTTCTACAAGTGTTGGCCCTGTATACCATGCCGCCGCTTGTTCCGTCGATCTTCTGGCAATGTAATCACCTTGAAGGCCAGAGCACGGTATAAATTTAATGTTCTTATCCTGAAACCCAGCTGCCATAAGGAATGCAGAAACTTGTTGTGAGATCTCATCAAAACGTTCTTGTGACCAGCCGACGGTATCAAGTTTGTTGACTACTATAATGATACGTTGAACACCCATACTTCGGACTAACAATGCGTGCTCTTTTGTCTGGCCTTTTAATCCCGATTCGAAAGATCCAGTACTAGCATCAATTACCAAGACAGCAAAGTCTGCCTGACTCGCTCCAGCAATCATGTTTGGGATAAAATCGCGGTGACCAGGAGCATCAAGAATGGTGAATACTGTCTTTTCGGTTTCGAACTTGTTCATGGCAATATCAATCGTTACACCCCGACTTCGTTCTTCTGTTCCTTGGTCCAGAACCCAAGCAAGAGCGAAGGATGACTTTCCCATTTTTTCTGCCTCTTTGCGATACCGGTCTATGGTTCTCTGATCTACTACTTTCAGGTCGTAAAGCAGACGGCCCATTAAAGTGCTTTTTCCGGCATCAACATGACCTGTCAAGGTTAGAATATGGAATAATGATTTGTCAATATTGATATACCTATAACTACAAAGTTCGCAGCATTTTTACTTCTGGTTTTCTTGAATTCTGCTAGAACGTCTAAATTTTTGCTCTTTGCTCTTGGCACATCTTCAACCTTCGTCGCATCAACACCATTGGAGCCCTCCTTTTTGTCCCCAACGGCTTTAGATGATCCTTTACCTCCTTTACCACTGGCTGCTACATTATTAGTTTCAGTTCTTTGATGTCGCAGAAGATACAGAACCTTTCGCCTGCGCTGCTATGACAACGTCGTCTGGACTAGGCCCTGCAAAGGGGTTAGCTGGCGCGGTCAAGATATCTGAACTGTACGGCATAGAAAATTTGTTCTCTAGCTGGCGTCTCGGGGTTGCGCTTGCAGTTCGAAACATGGTACTAGCGAAAGCAGATGGGCTAGCCTGATAGACGGGAGAAGAATCAACTACAGGTTCAACTTCTGTCTGATAATCCCTGGGGGTAGGCTGCGGTTTAAGCACCTTCTCGTGAGGATTGGCATCTTTGCGTTTCCGGTGTGGAAACCCCCCGTGTTTCGAATCTTTGGATGAAGAGCCGCTATTGTTGATAGGCTTGCTCTCGTGAAGTTCCGTTGTGCTCTCACCCCCAGTTTGGTTCAGAGAGAGACTGGCCATAGGTTTTTCCACCTCTGAGGCCGAGCTCTGCTGGTCTTGTGCCTTCTTCTTCCGTGCAGCCGCTAGAGCCTGTAACTTCGACATTTTTGGGGCACCCTCCGAAGAACCACCCAAGAGCCCACCTGGATAACGCGCTGGAGGTGTAAGAATCGCACGACGTTCTAAAGGTATATCGAGCCATGGGGTATCGGCAAAGAAGCTTTTGGTAGATAAGCTAGAGGTACATGTTCGGAAGAATAAAGCTTCATCGTAGCACTCTATTATCTGTGTTAGCCAGAATTACATTGGAAGCATGGGAATAGATAATAAGACGAGGAACCCACCTCCGGTCCAGATAATGTATGTATTCCTACGCGACGAAAAAGAAAACTTAAAACCCAAATGGAATCAACTTACCAGAACTTTTATTTGCTGCAATCTTCTTGGGCACTTTGGGAGTATATGTGCTGATCAAGTATGTGGCCGTTTTTCCTACATCGTAATAGTAATGCCACAAGCTTTCCTGTATTTGCTTCTCCGTAACATTGCTTAAACCGGGCGGTAGAGCTTCTCGAACTTTGATCGTTCCTTGCCGCATATGTTCTTGATCTTCTTCGCTCAGTTCTGTCAATGCGGATTAGCCAATGTCTGCGAACAGGTAGTCAAGTATATGGAGTAATTGTTGGCTCATACCTTCTCCAGCTTCTCCATCGTAACCGTAATCCTCTCCACCGTCAAAATCATCCAATTCATCATCAAGGTCAAGATTCTTGACGTTCTTGTGGCGAGACATCTTGTAGGGAAATAATGTGTTTTCGTACTGTAGTGCTGTAGACTTAGAATAATAATTCTCGTATCAATCAGAAATCGCAAATTACTGAGAGAAGATTTTGTGGTGGGTTTTGAGTGTATGATGGAAAATAATTCGAAGTAATTAGCTATAGAGAAGGTTTCCAATGGTTATCGTGGGGTTCATATCGTCATTGATGAGGCTAGTGGTGGGCTGAACTGGATTAGTCACCTTTTAATATTTGAAGCTTGGATCTTATCATTGTCCCAAACAGGCAAGAGGGGGGGAATAGAGAGCATCTGTGAGGGATCACAAGCAGGGAATAGGCCGGATAGTATCAGTACTACAGTTAGGGTATAGTTTGTACAAAACTGAACTTATACCACTGCCAGGGTGGTATGAGGGTAGTTCTTTATAGATTTCAATATAAATTAACTAATAAAAAACAAAGGATATAAAAGAATACTCTATATCCTTTCATATCCACACTTTTCCAACTAATCTCCGAAAAGGGATTAGTTTTTATACAGTGATATAATACCTTCTTCAATAATTATATTCTTGTAATTTTAATTTATATTATTTATAAATAAATAAATACAATAAATACAATAAATATAAATAACTATTCCAGGAAATTCCTATAA
>KI628625.1:59291-135631 GCA_000503235.1 Sclerotinia borealis F-4128 | reverse complement strand
CACTGTTTTTGGTGCGAAAGAGTGGCCCGAAAGAGGAGATGGCCCGAAAGTAGAGTAGTTGACTATAAAAAGATAGTTCAAAAAAAGAATAATCTAAAAAAGAATAATCTAAAAAAGAATAATCTAAAAAAGAAATAATAAACTTATATTATTAGAATAGAGTATATATAAAATATCAAAATTACTAATTACTAATTATAATACTAGTACGATATATAAATATACTCGAGGATAAAAACAATAATATCAATATTTAATTACTTATTAAACTTCAAAGAACACTTATACACGAGTATAATTGTATTATATTAAGTTTTAAACTTTTACCGGATGTAAATACAATCTACTCGAATACAATTTACAAGTAAATCACCTACCAACAGTGGACTGCCAGTGGACTGGACTAGACTTGGTTGTCACAACTTGCAAGGTGGATCGGTCACATGATTATGAAACCAAAATGGGAAGGTTCCAAGTTGTTCTCTCTCGACTTATTATTTATGTACGTCACAAGGAATTCCATGAATCTATCATGTATATACAGGTGGAGGTGGGGGTCAGTACGGTTCTTGTAAGTTGTAAGTTGTAAGTTGTGAGTTGTAAACGCTGGTACGTTCATGAATCAATCAATGAATGGGGATATCAAGTTATCAACGCACATTCCTGGTCTGTGAATATGTGGCTAGCAGTCTACTGCCTACCTTGAAGCTAGATCGTTATGTTGAATTGCAATTTGCCAGCCTCAACTCCCTCAAGGCAAGACAGGTCGAGAATACTCGTCACTAATTTATGATTATCTTGTTTTGAACTACTTGTGGTGACTTGTATGCTTGCTTCTATGTCATCAGCTCGCAGGTGACAGGTTCGTCATAGCAAGAGGATGATCTATTGACGGTGGTGATGTGATGAATCAAGATGATAAGCTGTATTACTATATATTGCAAATTGCCAGAGCTGCAAGGTAAATAAAAAATGACATATGAGCTGCAGCTGATGTGGGCGACTAACTGTCAATATGCTACTATGCTTTGATTTGATAAACTTGATATGAACAAGAAGCATCATGTATGATGTATGTCGTTTAAATCCATTCCTCATAAAATTGGAAATTGGAAGTCCATGTAACTTGAGATGTGAGGCAGAAGTAATGTGTACATCAAAAATCGAGATCTCTATGACATCGTTTGCCACTGAGGCTTAGACGAACCTATCCCGTCCCTTGTATCCCATCACTCGTTGGAGAGCAATCTAGGAGCATTGAGAATATTAACTTCGCTGGTAGATGGTTCAAACTGAATCAAAGTTCTCGGATAGATTTTGAAATTTAACGGCGTGATAATTAGTGGATGCAAACTTGAAAGCATAAAAGCAGACCACAAAAGTGTGGATCAATGATTCGGCGTGACCACATAAGTTGCCTCGTGAAAAAAAGTATGTTTGTGCTATGGCGAACATGACGCTAAATGAGAAGAACATTGAAGTACTGGTAATGAAATGCTATGAATATGAAAGTGATGCCATAGAAAGAACCGTTGACTCGTTGAGTATACAATTTTGGGGAGGAAATGCAACAATGAACAATAAAAGAGATATTTCTGGGAATAAATCAACGCAGGCGAGGGACAAGGTATCAAGTACTGAATGAATGTACATCATAGTTGCCTGGACCAGGGGCCTGGATGAATTCATCCCATAAATATTCGTTGTAAGTTGTAACAGATCAACCAATGCAAGATCCTTCTTGGAAACATGGAAACATGGGAAAATTCAAACCGAAAAAGAGGTATCAAGTTCTCGAGAATGTGTTTGACCAGAGAATGACGACCTTTGACTAGTGAGATATAGGTAACGGGTCTTCAAGCTAAAGTATGGTCGGTTTACCGGTGGCCATTTAGGAGTAGTCCTATATTTGCATTCCAATCCGATTCTCTACACTTTCATCAATAATTTAGATGTACCGGTATACCGATGGTTTGACGTTCAAGTTCACGGTTTAACGACTCTTTAATCGTTGTTTAAATAGAGAATCGTTCCGATATTTGGGCATTGAATCGTTGTCTGAATGAAATTGTACGGGTAGATGAGTAGATGGGTAGATGGGTAGATGAGTAGATGGGTAGATGGATAGATGAGTAGATGAGTAGATGGGTAGATGGGTAGATGGGTAGATGGGTAGATTGAAATTGTATCCTTCGTCTCTTCCGTGAACTTGCTCTCGTTTGTTGGGGAACTCCTGTATTGTAATACCGGTATTACGTCTTCTCCTGCAGATGCATATGTATATCCTTTTGATAATTGACGATCCTCCTTAGCAAAATTGATAAAAGTAGAGATTTTCCATTGTAAGATCAAAGCCATTGAGGTATTGAAAAATTGAGGCTTGAGTTAAAAAAAACTGATAAATTTGTGTTTTGATGAATTGTTGATGTTGATGATGTGATGATCGGCGGGTGCGACCACATAAGCTAGTTGATGACATCAGCAGGTTACAGTACCGGTACCCACACCCAGGAATAAAATAAAACAGATTTAATTGGTTGAATTAACGAGTATAAAGTGTGGTGCGTCTATGACTTCATTCAAGTTCATTGCTGGCAGTTAATATTATTGTGGCTCCGAGAAAACTGCATTCGGGATATAATATGAACATCGGTTTCACATACAATCCATTAATCTTGTCATCTACCGAGTTGCTCTTGAACTCTTTTCATTTTTGTGGTCTAGCTTTCTGATTATAATTGGAATGATCAATGATCTGATCCACTTAACTTAACCAACGTGGTAATGATCTCACCATAATAACACATATCTGTCAATATCTCACTAATCTCAAAAGTCTGGGGTAAGGATAATTTGATTACTGCAAGATATCGTCAACAAGGTCCAGACTACAGTAGTATAAGTTATAACAAAACGAGAAGAGATGGCTACCTAGTTGAACGGTTCCATTCTTGTAAATGCTGTGATAGCTCGGTCAAACGTGTCGATGTGATAGACAACGCCTTTTGATTGTACCACTTGAGTAATCATATCTCAAGCCGAGTCAAGTCGTCTGTAGATAGTATATCAAGTTCAATGTACCGTGCCTACCTGCACTTTGTTTCAATAAATACTCGAGTAACATTGTAAGCTAAAAAGTGGCTAATTCTTCCGATCCATATATGACGATGGTCGTATGTCATACTCTGCAGGGGGTGGTAAGACACCATGTAGAGCTATATTAGGTAGTCTTCTTAATGACCTAGTGTGGATAGTAAATAGAATGTATATATTTGGTTGAAACCTCACTTTATTTACTTTCCCTATCATTCAAACATTCAACATCAATCATCTCTCTTTTAAAGCATCAAATCAAAACAACACACCACGCCAAACATTCAATATCAATTTTACACTCTCGAGACTCAACTTCCACCGCTCAATCTTCGAACTTGTCACCTCCAAATTTCCAATCACCCTTCCGACTTCTATCTCCAAACTCCAAATCTCCAAATTTCCAGACCTCCAACCTCTAAACACCACCTCAACCACCACACAAAATGGCAATCTCAACCCCCACATACCCATCCACATCCGCATCCACATCCACACCCCCATCCACACACACCATACCATCGCACCAAACCTCCGACAACCCCCCCGACATCTCCTCCATCCTATCCAACTACTCCAAAAGCATGCACGAACACACGCGCAAACAAATGGAAGCCGCGCACCGAGCCGCGCACAGAAATAATGAAAATGCTGATACTGAGACCGATGTCGTTATCAATGTCGATGGACTCGCATGTGGTGGTATCGCACATGCTCCTTTGGAATTCCGTCGACATCGTTCTTTTACGCGTAGTAGTGCTACTACTGTTACACAGGCGAGGCATTGATCATTGGGATGAGATGTTTTGGGGTGGGGAGGAGTTGTGGAGTTTTGTATTGCTTGGGGTGTTATTATTCGGTTGACCTGAGTTTGCTTTAAGGGTGTTGTGCAGCTTGGTGTTGGGATGGGATGGGCTTCGTTGCTTGGTGTTGGGGCTTCAATACGTTCGTATACGATGATGGTTATATGGGTTGGATTGGGATGGGAAAAAGCATTTATACACGGGAATGCGGTGTTTGGGAAGGCGGATGTACATTGTGTGAATTTTCTTTTGAGAGATCGAGAGTCGTGTTGGCTGGACAACAATGGGGTTTAGATGTGGTAGTTGCATTATGGCGATGGATGGGGAAAAAGCATCATTTGTAGTAACCCTAAGAATTCGTCGTCGATTGCTGAGAGGAAGATGAGTGAAGAATCATTGGAATAATACATATCTTTACCCCTATTAGTTTTTAGCTTAAACTGGAAAGAAAGAATGGTTTACAAAAGGACAGGTGAAGAATCATTGGAACAATATATGGATAATTCTTTGAGTACATGCAAAAGAAATTGGTAAATTGCCGCGCAACTTTTAGTCACATTTATTCCAAACTACCGGTATCCCATTTCCCCCCCCCCCCAAAAAACTCCCACCAGCTCCATCCAAACCACCATCTACTCGAATTTCTACTCGAAATTGCACATTCTCTTCAATCAGTCAGTCGCTCTTTACCCACCTCCCTCCTCCTTCATCAACTAAAGCAACAACACTTACCTACACCATCACCAAATTTTTCAGCCACCAAGATCGCTCACAAAAGCCCACATCTAAGCCACAAATACGCCACTGCACAATCATCTTGATACCCTGGTTCATGTTTCACCACACACCACACCACATACCACAACGCACGGACATCTGCCTTGATTTCAAATTTCTTTCATTCTCAAAGTAACCTCATTGAAAATAACCTCATTGAATGAGGTTACTTACATGAGAATCTATTCTTGTTTTCTCGAGATGGGATGGTTGTTTGAGGGATGAGATGGGATTTGATGAGAAGCTAGATCTAGATTGATATCCATACGAGTAGTCTGATCATCTGATTATCTGATCATCTGATCATCTTTCTTCGGACAAGTGTCACGAGACAAGAAAATATACACGCATACCTGTATACATACACAGGTATTCAAATGCAGGTACCGACTCATACGTATTAGGTATACGTATTCATCTGGCTGATCAAAAGCATCAGAATTGTTTTAAGAGCTGAAGTGAAGGGTTAATCAAAATCTAGTGGTTTGGATGAATGGGGAAAGAGTGAGTGAGTTGGTTGTATATACTTATATATTTTATATATGTTATTTATATCTTTGGGTTTTGGTGTGATATTAGGATGCGGAGCTCTCAACTAGCTTGAAGTAAAAGTTTGGGCAGGGGAAAGTCGATTTCGATATGGCTTGGAAGGGGAAATTGCAGTACGGATTATGGACAAACACTGAGAGTTTCCGTGATGTTTTAGCAATAATTCGTTATGTTTGTTATGTTTGGATGAAGAATAATGTATTATAGGAAAGGATGGTTTGATTATGGTTAGACAATGAGAGTTTTCGCGATCATTCAGGAGTACGTTTGTTATGTTTTGAGAAAAAATTAATTAAATACAGGTGATTTTTTACCTCTAAGGAGAAAGATGCTTACCTTTTAAACCCTCAAACGCCACGCTATATAAACAGAAGAAAGGGAAAAAATGAAAGGTGCCGGTACGATGAAAGTACCCAAGGAAATAGTCAAGAACCAGCCTCAACTCAACTTACCATCAACTTACCTGCCATCGCCCTGACCCAATCAAAAATCCATCGGGCCTCCCAGCCACCACGGTTTCTTCGCCTGCTCCTTTATCAATTTCTTCTCTTTCGACTGCCACCTCCTCCACTCCAAATCCAAAATATCAACCATAACCAAATCGCCATCCACATCAAACTGACACAAGTTCCCATTTTCCACCCCTCCACATCCACCCGGAGGCATCCCCCACCTCAGCTGTCTATCCCCCTCACTATCATCCTGGTCGATCCACACATCCTTGACCCCACCCAACTCCACATCATTCTCCCCCCAATAACGCCCCTGATGCGTGTTTTGCGGATGCGGCCATATATATGTATTTTTACTCGGTACCCGCATGGGGTTTCCTTTCCAGTAGCCGTTGGGACGCGGATACACGGCGTTAGATGGATGATGGAGGTCGGAATGAGGACGCCAGTTGGGATGCTTGGTGGGTAGAAGCCAGAGATGGGTGGCGCAGTCGTTGGTTTTGTGTCCGAGTTCTTTGCAGGTGCCGCAGTTGTGCGATCGCCATTGCGCGCGGTCTACGTCCGAGTCGGGATGTTCGGGATGTTCGGTGTTGGCAGTCGCAGGTTGGGTTAGGTAGGATCTTCGGGCGCTGTTTGGCATGTAATCGGGTTGGTGACTGTTGGTTTGGCCGTTGGGGTTGTAGGGGCTGTAAGGTGTGCCCTTAGGGTTGGGATCGTCTTGGGTTTGCTTTTGTCTGGGAATGAAATTTACGGGGGGGAGTTGTGGGGAGTGTTTTGGGGACTGTCCCTGTTGTCCCTGCGTTCCTCCAAATGGTAGTCCATTTTCCCACCCATACCGAGTATCAGGCAGAGGCTTATAAGTATCCGCTGGGTTATCCCCCATGCCATCTTGATCGCTGTGATATTCATTGTAGGCAGAACCGATTGGTCCACTTGACTCGTCATCTGGAAAGCGAACACCCATCTTCTCATTATCATTTTTCTTCCCACCAGGATTCGGGTTCTTGACAGGATCAAACCCATCCTTCTCACAAGCAATATTCCAATGTGCAGCAACCTTAAATTTGCTACATGGACGACTGGGGAATTTCCCATTAGGTAAATGTGCCGAGATGTCTTCTCCATTGGGGGCTAGACATTTTCCAGAGTTGGAGCTTCCTCCTTTTCCTCCGTTGTTATTGCTATTCCCACCATTCTCCCCCTTCAAAGTCCGACACTGATCTTCCCAATGGTTCCCATTACAAACACGACAATCAAGCGATTCTTTGTTTCTCTTTCCTATCCCCAAGGGATTCTCTCGACAATTGGATTCCCAATGGTATTTTCGGTTGCAGATACGGCAATCGATGAGGTGCTCGGGTACTTTACCTTTTTCTTGATTTCCTCCGTTGCCATCATTGCTTCCTTTGCGGTTTTTGTTGCCTCCGTTATTGCCTTTGTTATTGCCTCCGTTGTTATTTTGTTTGGGACTAGAACCGCCATTATTAGCTCCACCATTAGAATTATTTTTCTTACCCTTTCCGTTTTTCGCCATCTTGTTTTCTTCCTTTCTTTTCTAGTTTGTCTCTTAATTTCTTGTATGAGAGTGTCTAATTGACTATGCGACCAGCGCTATGGATATTACTTCTGATTTGTATAAATGAAATGTCTCTTGGTAGTATGTATCGGTATAAAACTATATGATGACCAAGGTTACTTACTCGTTGATGTTCAGTTGTTCTGTCGTTGTGAAATAATATACGTAAGGAAAGAAGAATAGGATTGTTCAACAGCTGTGCCGAATGATCTATATGTATTCTCTTGCGCAACAAAGAATGCGCGTTTCTTTATAGTAGATGAATGAACAAGATCAACAAGAGCATTGTTTTCAAACCTTTTCTCTTTCATTGTTCCCTGAGAAGGAACAAAGCACCAGAAGAAATTCCTTTGTATATATCGAGTTGATTGTCCAAATTCTTTGAGATCCTTTTTTCTTTCTTCCATGCCTTTTCCCCAAGTTTCTTTCTTCTGTGTAGCCCATCCTTTAGAAAAAAACAGGATATTAGTGGCAGGACAGCGGGATAGAATAATCGCCAAGTAAAGTGTAGTGACATTCGTTTACTGTCCATGAAAATCCGAACAAATGCTTGTGACACGGTATAAATGCAGCGTGATTTTCAAGTGGAAAAAAAAAGCTTTTCACGTCCCCATCCGGTGTTCTCTCACATACATTCAGACCCATATCAAGAAGATAAAAATATATAGTAAGCTAGACTTCTATTTGTACTCATTTCATCGTTTTGTAAGAGTTTGACTGTAAAAGGGAAAACATCCGAATCACACACATAAAACACACACACGCAACCAAACCAACCAACCAAATCCAAAATCCAACGATGACATCCTGGGATTTCCCCGGAATGGACTTCGATGACATGGCTGCGCTTTCTGCTTGGGCTTTTCCACATCTACCTCTTAACGAAAACGACGAGTTCATTCTCGAAGCTCCGAAAGAAGATAAAGAAGAAGAATTGACTCCACAGGACGACATGTATGATGCAGAAGACGAAGGTTCCGATTCCGATGAGGAAGATGCAACCATGGACAAAAAACTCCATCATCTCACTCGCCGAATCCAGCAAATTGAAGCACAAGGAGAAGCACCAACTCACTTTGAGTTTCCCCGCCCTTCATTGGATATCGAAGCTGCGCTTGCGCAAGTCGATGCACGAATCCAGCAAATCAAAGAACAAGGAGAAGTAGAAGCACCAATTCACTTTGTGTTTTCCCTCCCCTCATTGGATTTCGAAGCAGCTCTTGCGCAAATCAATGCACGAATCAGCCGGCTCGAGGAAGAACGCCAACGAGAAGAAGAGCTCGAGGAACGACAACATTATCAACACAGTCAAGCAAACGATAACGAAATCACCAACTCTTTAAGCAATTGCCAAGACTCCTCACCAAGAACTCCCCTCGAAGAAAATCCACAGACTTCTTCTTTCTCAGCTCCAGCTCCATTCACCCTCTCAGCAGCCCCACCCCAACCCGACATCCTCGCCATCCTCGACCCCTCCACCATCTCGCAATCCAGCGGTTTCGAAACCATGGACTGCGAATCCGAGCCCAACGCCCTCCCCAACTTCGAAAGCATGGACATTTCCTCGCTGGCAACCGACTACCTCACAACCCCCTCGTTCCACCCCAGCCACGTATTCTCCTGCGACACGCAGGAACCCTCCGTCTTCATTCTCGAACCACACTGGTTCCACGACACCGCAACTCACACTTGTTGGTGCCACCGCTGTGATCGGTATCGGGAGTGGCAAGCTACTGGTACTTCGCAGTTGGAGGCGCATGATTTCGATTTGTGGTGTCTGTGTCCTTCTTGCATGGAGACATGGCATGCGGCGTTGGGCGAAGATGATTGGTGTAATTGTGGGGATTGTGTGAATGCTGGTATTGATGCAGGATTGAGGAATCAAACCTTGTCGCCACAGTCTTCGAGAGAGGACTCTCGAGTTTCAGATCAAGTCATGATTGCATCGCCGTCGCAGAAGTCACCGTTAGACCCTCTCTGTGAAAATTCGGATGCGGTTGTGCTTGAAGAAGAAGAAGAAGAAGCATCGACAATAAATGTTTGGTCCTCGGAATTGTTCACTCAGGTTCGTGAGAATTTGTGGGTGGTTTCTGACTCTGGTTCTATCTCTGGTTCTGATTCTGGTTCTAATTGGGAGTAGATTTCTTTTTTTATTTGATTTTCACATGGTTAGATAAGTAAGGTAAGTCATTGATACTGGTCTGGTTAGTTCTGGTTGGGAGTAGATTTCTTTTTAATTTAATGTTCACATGGTTAAATAAGGTAAGTCGTTAATACTGCTATGTCCTGGTGATGTAGAGTGTTTGGCGCAAAGAAAAATAAGTCCATGGAATATGACAATGTAATAATATATATACTGCAAACTTTAATTGATATTACTTTTGATACATGAATGTGATGTGATTTGATGAGATCGGCATGAGCGAGTAGTGAGTAGTGAGTGGTGAGTGGTTGGAATATATCTTTGTTTCCACCAAGTGATATTTATAGATACGCTTTCATCAATCACAAAGAAAGAAATAAGGATGGCCTTGTGTAGCTAAAAGTGCCGCGTAACTAAACTACTCATTCCTGATTGGATATATCAGTCTGAAAGAAATACATCCCACCAAGCTCATCTCGTCCCCAAACCCAAGCCTGGTACTCGTACACAAAGCGGTATGATAGGAATATTCACGGCACTTGCAAGTGGGTCATTATCCCCGAACTCTCATCCGAACTCTCATCCGAATCTCCCCCCTTTTCCCATTCCCCTCAAAAGATACAATAGAAACGGATGAACTAACCATGCACTCTCCGAAATAGAAACTCCAACCTAAAACGGTGAAAGCTCTATCCTTTATGTTGGTCACCTCCAATCAACCGTAGGTTTCGTTCATAGGCATTGTTTCCAATCAACTATCTCCAACTCGCATCTCTCATCTAATCTGCCCCTCACCCACCCTGATCGAGTACATTTTTCATAAGAACAATTACCTACTCAGAAAACATTCTCATCACAACCCAAACCAATACATATTGAACCATAATGTATTCCGACTCGTTCTCAATCATTTGACATACCGATTAAAGACTTCGAGATAGCGTGACTAAATGTAGAGAAGAAAAGAGTGGTGAGTATCATCCAAAGCACTTGTTTGAGACGTGAACACTATTCTCGCTCATTCAACGATTTTACCCTGATGATCTCATCCTGGTCACCTCTTTACCAAAGTCTCTTCTCTTACTCAAGAGTCAAAATGTCAAAGCAGCAGAAATCCAACCCAGTCTTAGTAGCACTTCTGCCACTTGAACTTTGTTTCCCTAGATATTTTGGCTGAGGGCGGATGTATATATCAACGCTTATATCACCATCTTTGCGGCAGTGGTTATAATATTCGTTTCCGGTAACTTGTGATAGATTTATTCTTAAACTCATTGAATAATTCTCAATAAAGCCAAACAGAGCAATAGCAAAGTCTGCAGGAGAAGTCATTAGGGAAGAGTAAATATGATATAAAGAACTTAAAAAAAGCCTTTCTTGTTGGAGAACTTCAAATGAACTATTGTACAAAAGTGAATGGATGATGGAATTCCGTTTTTGTTGAGTTAGAGTTATCATAATAGTACCAAGGGAGATGCACCAGTTGATGCGTTCTTTTGAGGATGAAGAGAGAGTACCTGGCGCGAGTTTCGCGAGTTTTCTGAAAGTACTCGCCAAATCTTTGTTCACTATCAAAGTTTCGTCAGTATGGAGTGCCCGTTCATTCTCCTCATGAAGTTGTGCGGTTAATACAGATATCAAAACGACTTACAGGCGCATGTTCTCGACAATCTCTGGTGGTGTTTAGATTGGACTCTCCGTTGATAACCTCCATTTGATAAAATCTGCCTCCTGGGAATTTACCCGTAAATATCTTGGTCAACGCATCCGCACTGATGACAATACCCTCATTAGGAACTATCCCGATAACATCACTTTCATAATGCTGATGAAAGGTCTCGAAAGCATGAGATGTGAGAGCGAGACGATATTCATTAGCAATGACAAGCTTGGTAGAAGCAAAATGTGTTGATCGTGGAAGGTGAGATAATGGAAGATGTAAATACTTCAAAACTCAGTAAGAATCAAAGCTATCAGAGAAGTTGTGTTTAGGGGGAAAAGGGAAACAATGATTTCCCTAGTGCTTTTGATAGTAATATACTCGAGTATGGAAGAGAAGGATGCAAACGTTGTATGGCGAATATGAGAGGGATGAAAGAGGGAAGAACTTGGCATAGTTTTGAATCTCCCTGCCATCCATTGTCGCCATCGTTGCCATAGTACTCTCATAATCGTCAAACGATGAAATGTGATATCGATCAAAAGGTGATTACTTGAGATGGGCCACCGATACAATGACAAGTTTGAGCATGAGCTTGTGATGAAGTGAGGTGGTGTGAATACCAATAACCTTAAATGAGTGACCTTAGGTAAGCAGATATGACGATTAATCACGTGCCCTCAATCTTAGCGCTTTACTGGTAAATCATATTGACGTATTTTCTCTCCTCAATGTTTCTTCCTCACCCACTCACCATCTGATATTTCCCCTTCATCTTTCAAAACATCATCGCTAAGAGATAAATTACCTTCAACCTCAAAACTATCACACACAATCAAACCTGGAGGTTTTCCACCAAAATATCGATATCGTGGCTATGGCAGATTCTAATGAATCAACGCTGGTAGCTCCTCATAATATGGTACCAGATAAAACCTACGATTCGTTTCCTCTCTTTTCCAAACTCCCAACGGAAGTTCGATTACTGATATGGAAAATGGTAATTCCGGATCCAAGGATTATACAACTAGAAGCACATTCTATTTCTCGTTGTGAGCACGCGATGGTTAGAGTACGCTCAGATATGGTTGTACCAGATAAATGCCAAAACGACGATTACGATGGTTCAGATGGTACTATCTGCACCGGCATCCACGGTATGATTCCACAGGATCTCGGAAGTTTGGACGCCGTTCGGGCACGTTTAGAGGATGATGATCAATTTGGTTTCACTTCAGCAGCGGTCCCTCCACCATTATTGACGGTTTGCCGCGAATCACATGATGTCGCGATCAAAAATTACACAAGAGCATTTCCGTCTGTTGGGGCTTTTGCCGAGACTTATTTTGATTACGAAAGAGATGTCTTGTATCTTTCGGCAACTTACATCCAATATGAAGTGGCTCATGTCGGAGATTGTCACGTCATGGCGCGGTCTGAGGCATGTAAGGTGCAAAATCTTGCCATCCGAATGTCATTTCAAGTTGAGTTTCCAGGAAATTTCATCATTCCCATGTTATTGAGATTATTCTGTAACGTTAAGAGTTTAACCATTTTGATCGAGGATTGCCAAACCGACGTTTATGAGAATGGAATGACTCAGGAACAGAGAAGGAGTGAACTAGTATTGTTCGAGCCAATTGAGATTGGTCAGGCTCTACTCATGTTCGAAGCGGCTGAAACCCAATTTAGCGACATATATAAAGGGCTGCTCTGCGAGAGCGAAGAACGAGATAGCCTAGATGTTGATATGGGTTATCTCGAGAGAAAAAGACTAGAGGACATCAAGAAAGGCTCGGTGTGGAATTTACCGAAAATCCAGTGGAAGATCTTGACAACTGCCACATTCAAGACCAATTTCGAGCAGTTACAGAACGACTACGAGCTGCTCACAGGCGTGAAATGTTATAGAATACATGATACTCACAAATTTACAATTGATCCAAAGCAGTTGCTTCTTGAACCCTAGGGCCATTTCCATTATCTTCACTCTCACATATGTCCGGTATCAAAACTGGTTTTGTCACCATTTAAATCAACATTCGGATGTATATAAGGAGAGCATATGCATGGATTTTCTTTCAACGTCAAGGTCTTTCTTGCACTATATTTCGGGGAGAAATAACATTGCTTCACCTCTGTCATAACCACGGCAACTAGAACGATTCTGTGTGCAAATTTTCGATAGGGGGATGAACTATTAGGGCTGTTTCCGCGTTTGCAGACTGGAGCCTTGTATCATAATAATGGCTGTATAAGGAAATGCACATTAAAGGAAACTTGCAGGAATGGTCGAATGATGGTTATTGAAAGCTGGATTTGCTCTTGGGGTTCTTATTTGCGGGGAATGCGGGGAATGCGGGGAATGCGGGAATCAATACGGACGACAAAGATGTTCATTTTTCAATGTCACTACAAAAAACTGTATAGTATAATGTCTATTGCGCTGATAGATCAGTACTAGCTAGGAAGATAATGTGTAAATAACATCACCAAGAACCTTAAAACTACTTTCAATCTTTCGTTATAGGAGTCGCTGCAGCGCACGGCATGAGGTTGGCGAGTCTTGTTTGACTCATATACTCAAAGTGAACGATCATGGCGTGGTTTTGGTCATTTTGTTTCTTTTATCTAATGTTGAGTTACCGCTACACTATTGCCGCAAGAGGAAGAACTGCATACCATGAAGCAAGGCAAGACAAGGCTGATTTATATAATTCATGGCGAAGCGCAACCTCCATCTGAAATCTTACAAGTCAAATCCAAACAAAGAAAATTTATCCCACGCCGTAAATCCCGCAGTTGCGGGTTCTCGAAGTCGGGCAGGGCAGTCTGATGCCACTAGTGTGGATAGATGGACGTATATCTCCATTGTCTCTCTGTGCATATTCTCCTGCCTCTCTTTCCTTTCCTTTGATATTGATGGTATGGTGGTCTTGGGATCTTTGATGATTCTTTTATGGTATCATGGGCATAGGTTGATTGGATTTCCATGGCTTTACTTCATACACAAACGAACGCAAGTTTGTCAGGAGCATTACTCAGAGTATCATTATCCACCTAGCGATGGTGATTGATGCGCATTGGAGTATGAGTTTGTTCTCTTTCAAATTGCGTGATATGATGATAAGGACCGGGAGGGTTCTACAGTACTTATTGCTCAGTGGTATTTCAATCATCAATGCGGCCTTCTTGTTCTTATTCTTGTTCCGCGCTATTCTTTCTTATATGTATGTCGAGATTTTTCACATTGTTCAAAACTTCGATGCTACATCTTAAAGGAGCACGCATTGTGATTAGAAAGAGTAGTAGAGGTAAATTGATAGGTCGATAAGATGTGATTGGGAAGAGGTGATGTGGGAACGGTACTATGCTAATACTATGCACTTTCGCGGTAACATCTTGACTTTTCATTTTTCATCTCTTATCTTAGAATCTGTCCTTGAATATGCTCATAACACGGTATTCGTGGCTGTCGAAAGGGGGAGACCTCGAGAGGAGATTGGGTAATCCTCTGGACCTCTGGACCTCTGTACAGACTACCCACCCAATCCTGTAGATGATTTTCCCTCCTATCACTCGGATTATTATTGCAACCGCAATGATTTCTTTGGCTGTAATCTTCATGGATATTTCATACATCTCATCCAAATATAATACCGCACTCTCTGCGCCGTCCTTCCCGTCTCTTTCGCCATTGAAGTTCATCTGGCTCATTGCCCCTGACTCACGGATACCTGCAGACACTACGAGTAGCAAGGAACTATTCCATTGTTATGGGTCTGGGGACACAAGATGGATAGTTCGAATAGTACGCCAGATCTCGCAGGTATGGGAAGCGAGTTTATGAGAGAGACTACGAGTAAAATGGATGAGCGTATGGGTGATTGGGACGTATAGAAGATACTTGTCATAGGGCAGAGTTTGAGACGAGTGGGGTTCTCGAATTTTGTATGAAGAGATGTAAGATTAAGGAGATTAGCTCGAGGGATTCTTCTATAATGGATTACATTTTCGTTCGGTATATCCACACTATTATCCTTCTATTTCACAGCCCATTGCGACAACAATGTCACTCTAAAGTACACTACACACAATCTTTCGACCAAGATATGCAGTGCTTTCTATATACAATACTATCACTCGTTAGAACGATACAAGTCAGTCAACACTTGAGGCACGGAGAAGGGAAAACAAAATATATATTCGAGAATCGAGTTTAGAACAAGACAAAGGAATACGCTATTTTTAGATTGATGAGAGAAATGATGGAACTTGTATTCTCGATTTCTTCAAACTTCAATAATACAATCTATAAGATCCCATCAATAGACTCCAGCTCAGCAGATCTCACATTATCTTTAAATCTTCAATCCTCTAAATATTGTCAATTCCCCTTCCCGGGCCTTCCGCCCCCCCTCCTAAACCATCATTTCATACAAGTCAACAAAAATCAACACACCCACCCAAACTCCTTTCCCCCATCTCAACCGCTCCCTCTTTCCCCCCACAACATAATAATAACAAACACCCTCCGAGCCACCTCCTTCTAAACATTCCATGCACTAACTAGGATTTTAAAAATTACAAAAGCTCCCCAGGTCAAAAGTTTCACGCAACAAAAACTTTTGCATGCCAATTACACACTCTATCTATATCTACATCTTTATCATCATCTAATTTCATCCTAAGTCTTACAATATTCTCAAATACCGGTCGGTACTCTTTCTCTTCAACTCTCCCATTACGATATCTTTGCAATCTTTGTACAGTACTAAGTAATTATAAGATCTTCCTTCTTTCTCTACCACCCCCTCTTATTTCAATCCACCTACTAACAAACCAAACAAGAACTTGGATTCATGGGATTTGGGATCTATTCAAAAAAATCTGAATTTATCATACACAATCAATTATCAATTATCAATAACCAATTATCAATCAAAATGATATTACTCGAGTACTCGTACAAATCTTCCTCAATATGCTAACTGAAACAGAACTCATGAATTCAAGGTATGGAATATATATATATATATATATATATAGTTGGTATAGTACTCGAGTATGATATAGATATTATAATAGGGTAGGGTAAGGTTGGATAGGTGTTGTAATGTGTTACCAGTACCGGTATATTAGTATATCAACCGATATCTGGAATGTAATATAAGTTGGGGGTATGGAGTTGGAGTTTGGGATCTGTAATTAATTGGAGTCTAAAAACTTAAGCATGAGAATACGAGGATATGAGGATAAGCTAGTAAAGTTTGAACTATATATATGTCGAAGATGGTAAGTTGTTCGTTATTGATTTGATTTGTGAGTTTGGGTTGTTTGTATATATGAGTACAATTGTAAGATATGTTATTAGTTTATACTTGTTACATATACTGCAACTGGTATGATTACTCTGAAATTTATAGCAAGATTAAATTACCTATCTTGTTTTGTTAGCTGGGATTGAATGCATATGGTAATTACTGAGTAGATATACTCGAGTTATTAGTTGTATATATACATTTGAAGTAGATGTGAGGATGTGAGGTACTGAGATTGTGCTGTAGTATTATTTGGGATGGTATGGTATGGTATAGAGTAGTATGGTATGAGTAGAGTGGGATGAGAATGGAAAGCTGATAATACATACTCAAGCACTTTCGTCTTATTAACTCATGATTCATTTGATGATAATCGGAGGATAGAGGGGATATTATATAACCTTATCTTCAAGAATTCATCAAATATAGATTTCGTTTCATAGCCTTCCACAGTACTATATATGCTGTTACATAGAGTAACACTGTACAGTGAAATAAAAGACCAATTCGCATTCTATCCTGCCACAAAAGAGGCGTCTGTTGTGTAACACAATCCCCTCCCCGGGGTACGTAACTTTGTACCCCTCGTTTAGAAATCGTGATTTCTATTGTCCGAATTGATACTGAGATGACGCGGCGTCTAAGATAGTGTTCCCATGTTGATATATATTATATGTACACTTGCTGTACAGTAATATAATGAAACTTTGAGATGTTTAGGAGAATGTATGAGGTTATTGATGAGTTCTTGTCAATAATTGTATTTGTACTGTATAAGTCCGTGGCTGAAGCAGCTAAGAATATACAGAGTAGACGTCTTTATAAATACACCTTGGTGTAAGCGCCGGCAAATGGCCAAGCCCTTGAATAACCTTAATATCTACTGAGTAGACTTTTATATAAAGAACATCTAATAGAAATACTAATCATCTACATGTGTGCTAGCTATACCTATGCTAAGATCAGATACTTGTATCGGTAGTCTCCATCTCCTTTCCCTTTTTACTCGAGTAGATCATGATCAGATTGAGATTCCACAAAACTAACTCCTTTCTTCCCCACTCATTGGAAATACTTAGAAATTCTTCTTCTTCTTCTATCAATCTTCTAGTTCTTTTCTTCTCTTGATATTTGGATTTGGATCTTTAGTTTTGATTTGGACTTTTGTTCTTCCATCGCTTCCTCATTTTCACTCTCATTCGATCACTCTCACTCAAAGACAAGCATTTACGCCGCATTTCATCATCTTGCATCACAACATCCACATTACAGCTTACAGCTTACAGCTTGACATAATCCCAAATACCAAGCTCCTATCATTTTCCCGAATTTTATATATCAACGTCTCGAAATTACTTCGCCTCATATTATTTTTTGAAAGACGCCAGGATCACTTGATTGTTGTCTCTTGGCTGCTTGAATATCACTTGGCAATATTGTCCGTCTCGGAAGTGAGGCACACGAGCATACTCCTGATTTATTACCTATAACGACTCCCATCCCATTCTATCCAGCAGCAAGGTTACCTTACTTTTAGCTTTTTTACCATTTTACTTCCCTAGCTTAATTAGATCGATTGAAGTGATTGGAAACTTTGTACATCCCGCTATTTTCTAGAAAGTTCTTAGTGTGTTTTTCTTTTTCTAATTCGCGAGTTGTGTGAAGAAATTAGAAGGACGAAGGAAAACAGACCAGACGATAGTACTCGGAGTAGACGAGGAATTCACAAACGAAATACGAAAATGCGGCCCCCAAACTTTTTAGGCGCAATAGCAACAACATATCTCCTCACCTCATTCGCACAAGCTGCACCTCGACCCAACGAAGAACCCGCCGCTGCCCCAATAGAAGAACTCAAGCCCTCCTTTCCCCCGCACAAAATCAACGTCAAACGCGACGATACGAAATACTTTCACGAGCCGGGAGGAAATGATATCTTAGGACACTACGACATACGATATTTCCAAGGAGACCCCGTCACCTACGAAGTCAAGCAAGATTCGCTACAACACCTCGTGCGGTCCTACCTCACCACGTTCCGCGAACGCAACATTGAAACATGGGTTGCGCACGGCACACTATTGGGATGGTGGTGGAATGGCAAAATCATGCCGTGGGATTGGGATTTAGACACGCAGGTCTCGTCTGCGACGCTGGCGTGGCTGGGCGAAAATATGAATATGACAATGCATAACTATACGGGACGAGCGGACGATGGATCGGAAATCATGCGCGAGTATTTGTTGGATATTAATCCGAATCATGTGGAGAGGGTCCGCGGCGATGGCATGAATGTTATTGATGCGCGCTGGATCGATGTGAGGAATGGCTTGTTTATTGATATTACGGGCCTGGCCGAGGTCAACCCGAGTACGCAGCCGGGCATCTGGAGTTGTAAGAATTATCATCGTTATCGTACGAGGGATATTTATCCGTTGAGAGAGACGGAGTTTGAGGGCGTGCCGGCTTTGGTGCCGTATAGTTTTGATAGGGTGCTTACGGATGAGTATAGTCCGAGGGCTTTAACGAAGACGTTGCATGAGGGGTATGTTTTTTTTCCCCTTCTTCTTTCTATTTACCTATTCCCTCTTCTTATCATGCCCTTTCTGAATCTTTCAATCCATCTTCCCTCATCCTTCCTACCCTTCCCACCCTTCCTCAAACCCAACCCAAAACCCCAAGTAACTAACACCCCCCTCCCCCTCCCTACAGCCATCGATGGAACCCCTCGCAAAAAGAATGGATACCCGAAACGCCCATCAGCATCCACGAAAACAATAACGAGAACAATAACGAGAACAATAACGAGAACGAGAACGAAAGCGAGAACGAAAGCGAGAATGAGAAACGACAAGAAAATCCAAGTCCAATCCCATACCCAAATCTCGACCAAGATCTTGAACAAGTCCAAGATCAAGATCAAAGTCATCCGCATATACCTCGTAGTATTCAATCGGATGAACATCCGAAGGCTGGGTTGAGGAATTTGCTGAATATTTTGTGATGTTTTGTGATGTATGTTTTGTGGTTTGATTTGTGGTTTGATTTGCGGAGAGAGGGGTGGGGGAGTGATTTGGAGGAGGGGAGAGAAGAGAAGAGAAGAGAAGAGAAGGAGAGGGGAGTGGAATGGGATGGAATGGGATGCTGTAAAGAGGAGGAAAAATTGGAATTGAGGGACGAGAAGAAAAGGAGAGAAGACAAGAAAATAAGCAATGAGAGGGATTTGTATATGGATATGGAAATGAAGATGGAGATGGAGATGGAGATGGAAATGATAGGAAATGATAGGAAATGATACCCTTTGAATACAGCAAGCATATATACATATATACATATGTATATACATACAACAAGCAAGCAAGCATACAGCGCGCATTATATAAAAAAGAAAGAATGCACAGCACAGCATACACAGCATAGCAACATTTTATTACATATCTACTTGAGTAGGCGTCTTGTCTTGTCTTGTTCTGTATTTTCTTGGGTTGTATTGGGTTGGGTTGAAATGAAAAGGAAGATATATATATATATCGTAATTTATATTTATGTTTATTTTATTATTTGTATTGTGTTTTGTGGGTATTTCTCGGGTGTTTCGTAGGTGGTTAATCTATGTTGAAACTTGAAAGAGGAAAAGAGGAGGAAGGAAAGGAGGAAGGAAAGGAGGAAGGAAAGGAGGAAGGAAAGGAGGAAGGAAAGGAGGAAGAAGGAAGGAATCCTTTTTGGGGGGGGCTTTGTGTTACTGTATAAAGTGTGTATTGAGTGTGTGTAGAGGATGGTGGATGGTGGATGGTGGATGGGGATGGGGGGAATGGAAGGAGGGATGGGAAGGGGATGGGGATGGGGAAAATGGAGGGATGAGGGAGGAGAGTGGAGGAATGACGGAGGAGGGAGGAGGGAGAAGAGAGGAGGAATGAGGGGGGGGAATGAGGGAGGAGGAAGGAATCCTTTTTCTTGTTTTGTGTATAGTGTATAGATAGTTTAGTATGTAATATATAATGTCTTTTGGTTGGTATGTATAGGGATGGGAATGGGGGAAATGAGGGTGGAGGATGGAGGGTGGATGGATGAGAGTGGAGGGAGGATGGATGAGGGAGGATGTGTATATACATGTTTTGGTACTGAGAGGTTCTTATTCTTTTGTATATAGGATAGGATAGGATAGGATAGGATAGATAGGTTGGGTGGACTGAATGTCATACATAGTATGAGAGTATAAGAGTGTGAGAATTGGCAGGGTATAGTATAGTATAGTCTGGTATAGTTATATGATGTGTATGCCATTGTGGAGTGTAATGTTGATGATTTTGTATTATATATATTGTGTATGGTGTGGCTATGCAAATATCATTTGGGGAAGGGTGAAGAGGGGAAGAGGTAAAGGAAGAGGAGGAGAAGAGGAAGAGGAGAAGAGAGGAAAAGGAGAGGAAAGTTGGGGTAGGGTGGTGGATGATGTGGATACGTATATGGTGTGGGAGATACTGATATACTGTGGAATCTGGATGGATGTATGCTTGGATGGATAGATGGTAAATGGATATCTGGAATTGTACTATAGACGATAAAGGGAAGAAAGAGTATGGGTTTGAGAGAAGAGATAGGGAAAAATAAGAAATAGAAAAAAGGAAGAGAAAGAGGAAATAGAAGAGGATAAGGAGAAAGTTCACAGATGAAAAAATGGAATATTAATAAGTTACCTATGGTCAGGTAATGAATAGGAAGGGAAGGGAAGGGAAATACTCGTAGAGGTTCTTCAAATATCGAGATTGTAGTTCATTTCAATATTGAGATGATTACAATTTACCAGTGAGAGATGGACCGTGGTGGAGAAATGGAAAGATGGGGAATGGAGAAGAAAAATGGAGGGTGGGAGGAAGGAAGTGAGGGGATAGATGGAGGGAGGAAGTGAGGGAGATGATGGATAGATGATGATGATGAGGGAGACGGGAATTGAAAGGGTGGGAAAGAGAAAGAAAAAAAGTAGGGGTTAGTTAGTTAGTTAGTTTTATTAAAAGTTGTAAAAACGATTATAAGAAAGGGAGAGAGAAAGAAAGAAAGAAGCCTATCTATCTATCTATCTTGCTTATTATAGAATCTGGTCTGTATGGTGAAGAGGTTGAAGAGATGGAAATCGAAGGAGATGAATGGGGGAAATGAGATAGATAAATAAAAGAAGATAAAGAGAAGAGAAGAAAAGGAGGACACCAATGTAAGAACAACTACCGTATGAGTATATAACAAGGAGCAGTGCCAGTGTGGATGGAAATAAATGGTTGGATTGGATTGGATTGGATAGGATAGGATAGTTAGTATATGATAGGGTGTAAAGGAAAGTGGGAGAAGTAGGAGGGAGTTATGTTTTATGTGGTGGAGGGAGAGTGGAGAGTGGAGAGTCGAGAGTCGAGATCTAGGTTCGTGTGAAATCTGATTTGAGATGGGATGAGATGGGATGGGATGGGAGGTCAGAGGTGAGATGGGGAATAAGAAAAAGAGAGAGAGAGGATTGGGGAAGGAAGTTGTGGTATGGTAATGATGAATTGTTTGTTTGTTTGTAAGAATCGATGGGCTGGAAGAATATATGTATGTATATATGTATGTGTGTTATGTATGGATAAATTTTCCATTCCACTCGACTAAATTCATACCATCAACATCTTATAGAATAATAACATAATATAAACCTTCCTGTCAATATAATAATAATCCCGAATCCGGGACACAATCTAATCTATATGGTATCTTTCGCATAATCCTATTAATCCCTATGTTCCATTGTATTCCATTCCATGCCATCCATTGTATCCATTGTATCCATATCCAATTGATCATTGATCATTGATCTCATACCTACTTAAATCATAAATCTTTCATTCCCCTCCCCTCCCTCCTTCCTCTCATTTCCTCTCCTCCATCACCCCCTCATCTACGCAGCCAACAAATCTCCCTCCTTCCCCCACTTACTCCCCTCCTCCATTTCCGCCTCCGGCGTCTTAACCCCATACGAATCCAACAACTTAATACACCCCTTATGACCACCATTCCACGCCACCCCCGCCGGACTAACATCGCTATCATCTTTCGCATCGGGCGCCGCCCCATGGTTCAACAAGATCTTGGCAATATTTTCGTGACCCCTCGCACACGCATCATGTAACGGAGTTTTTCCCTCCTCATCTCTCAGTATGGGATCCGCGCCTCTCTGCAAGAGGAATTTGGTGGATTTCGGTAGGTTCTTGCGAATAGTCCATACGAGAGGCGTGGTGAAATGATGATCCGGACAATCGATGTCTGCGCCGTGAGCAAGAAGTAGCTTGGACATTTCAAGGTTATTGTAGGAGATTGCTAATCCTAGCGGCGTGCCTTCTCGAGGACCGTTTTCATAATCGGTTGCGCCGCCTTTGTTATTAGGATCGGCGCCTTTTTGAAGCAGGATCTTGGCGACTGAAGTATTTCCGCAATGGACGGCCCAATGAAGAGCAGTGAGTCCAAATGAATCTTCAACGTCGATGTATGTGCTACTGTTCTTGAGGAGAATCTCCGCAACCCACCAGGTGTTGCACACGGCGGAAATGTGGAGGGCTGAGAAATGAACATTTTGGATGGCGGAGAAATTGGTCATGTGGCGATGCTTTTTGAAGTATAGGAGCCAGGTGCGGCGTAGATCGCAATTGCGACGGAAAAAATGGCGGTCGAGGGCGTAAGATTTCATCATTCGAGATCCGGCTATGTTACTGTGATTGATCCAGTAGATGAGGGGATATTGAAGACTGTCTTCCGAGGAGGGTTGATCTTGCAATGAAGAAAGTGGAACATCTTCCAGACTTTCCAGATAGTATTTCCAGTCTCTTGTTGTGTATTTGAGGGCTCTGAAAGCGGCTTTCTCGTGTTCGAACTCCAGGTCCGAGGAAAATATACCGGCGGTCTCGTGGTTGAGGAGATATTCCTTTGCGGATCGATGTACAAAGTATGGATGGTCGCGATGTAATGACAAGAATGATCCACATAATTCGACAGCGTCCAACACGATATCTTCATCATCGATAGCTGCTGCGGGGAAAGCTGCCATGACGGCAAGTTCACGAAGGCTCAGAGGTCTGAAGGCGATCCCCACAGCACGAAGAACTGAAAAGGCTTGTTGTTGATCTTCTTCGCTCAACTTCAAAGCTCCCTCGAGAATTCTCGCATACAATGCATCGAGTCCAGAGGGGAATTTGCCAAGTACAAGCTTGATGTTGATGAATGAGACGTTCTTTTTCAAGAGTTCTTTGCATGCAAGCGAAATGAAAAGGAAATTGCCCTGAGCTTTCTCCCTTAACTTATCAGTCACAAATTGTTTCAATGGCGCATCGAGTCTCTTCTTTGTAGCCAAACTAGCAACTTTGTGAGTGATGAATGCGTCGACGGCTTTGCTGACTTCGGTGGCGATTTCTTCCAAATCCACTACCCAAGATAAATTCAAGTATTCTTCGATTCTCGTTTCTTTTCGACTCGTGAAGATCCATTTCACATTGCAGAGACCATCTACATTGGATGAAATATGTGTACTGGCGAGCTTGAGGAAGATGTCCAAAGATTCATCGGTACATTCATCGAGACCGTCAATGATCAGGTAAAGATTTCGTGCCATGGATGCTTCAAGCACACGTATCAAAGCAGTCCAAACTCCCTCGATGGTGGAAAACATTTGAGGTCCGTGACGTTTAAAATCCTCCAGTAATACGTTCGGGGAACTTTGCTTCAAAATCTGGTGGAGGACGGTCTTGAGCGCATGTAATGTCGAATTTCTCTGAATCATGTTATTGTCGCAGAAGAAGTATGCAATTTGATCACACGGGGTTTGCGCGACCTGCTTGGTAAGGACGTCGACGAGATGCATTGAAAGCATGGTTTTACCCTTTCCTGCTTGTCCATGAATCCAAAGTAGATCAGACTGGTCGCTTTCGATCATGGACTTGTAACTCTTGTTGTTAGAGATCCAGTCACATGATTTACTCAAAAGACGATCAGTACGTGCTTCAATCTCCCTTCTGCCGATTTGAGGATTGATGACCGTGAGTGCATTCAAGACCTCATTGCTGGTTGAAGCATCACGTGGAGGAGCTTTGCCAACACTTCGTACCATTCTGTGCTGGGTGGTAACGATCTCGTTGATTTGGCGAGTGAGTTGTCCCTTCTCCATGTCACGAGTACTAAGCATCGTTGATTGCAGACTCGAAACAGCATGTTCATGGATTGAGACCTCTTTCCTGAATTGTGACACATCCCATTTCCTGCAAGTTAGCCAATCGACTTTTTCGATGATTTTGGAGAATTCTTCGCGGGACCATAAAGAGCCCTTGGTGGTGATGCCGTTCAACCTGCAGCCCTGGTGCACAAATCTTTCTATGCAATACTGACACGAACTAATGACCTGCATCATCAAACCGCGCTGAGCTCCAAAAGATGGATCACTCAGAAATCTTTCGGTGCCGTCAAGGCGCTGGTGAAGACTTGATAGAACTTGTGCGACATCTCCAAAAACCGGGTTTGCTTTTCCAGACTCGCTGATTGCTGTGAATGCATTTCTCAGAATTCCGACTCCATTGATGACCTCGTTGAAACTGAAACCGAATGGAACCGCCATGTTTGCTGTATCTGCTGTAGAGGTATTGGATGAGTTCTGAATGGTTTTTTCACTGCTTATAACTAAAACAGGTATTTAAAGCCGAATATTGTATATCGGAAAAAGTTGTAGCTATCGAATGTAAATGATGGATCAAGTTGGAGCCAGAGATTGACAAAATGGGCGTCCGTGAAGCTTAAAGAAGCCTCTTGAATAATCGTGGAATAATGATATCTTGTAAGGTGTCATTCGTCCCGTGGTGGCTAATACTATGAATCGACCTTTGAGGTGATTGTGATATGGACTTATCACAATTAATACATACACTTTATCAGGTGAAGGTTCGTAAAGTCAAACTTGACGGATAGAGGGAAAGATAAAGGAAGGGAGGAAGGAGTATGTCTGATATATAAGGATAGGTAGAGATAAGTAGTGATAGCATTGCCGTATTATGTCTTGATTACATTACCCTTTTAAGATAGGACCCACGTAGTTGTTTTGAATGGCAAAGAAGAGTTTATTATACTATCAATGCATTAGTGTTGGACAGGATTATAATGAAGTTAGAAAAATGAGCGACAAACCCACCAGTTACCCTTCCGACTGCTCAAGTAATGAAGGGGCGGCGACTGACGATAAGTCATTGATTGTAAGCAAAATCCACACGGTGCACAATTTTTCTTTGAAAATTCGGAAATAACAAGGGGACCTGACACGATGAACCAGGACTACCGATGCCATCTTATCATTTACTCCACTATATTAGTACGTTAGGCGAGCTAATTTGATACGAACAGCTACTAGAGGATTAGGGGTCCGCTTATTTTCCGGCTTCTCTTCGTACTATTATTCGCGGAACTGCGCACCACCGCACAATGAAGGGGTAAAAAATGCAGAAAGAGGAACAAGATAACTCAAACAACGCAACAAAGACAAAAACACTTCATACCATTCATCTCTCATGCATGATTCGGTGATTTGTCCGTTTCCTTATCAAAAATTCCCGAACAGTCCAGAAATTGAAGATTAGATTGAAGATCTCAGGAAATCAGTATTCAAAATGGTCCCAACAGAGGGACAGATTTACACTTATAAACCCTATCTTGAAATGCTATGCATATTTATTTGCATGGGACGGCCCTGGGCATACCGAAACCAGTAAGAAATAAATTAATAACCTTTGAAGTTTGAAGGAAGAATAACTCTATGGGTACAATGCATTGGTCTCCCACCATTGAGGGTCTCTACGTCATTGTACTCATACCATATTATGGCGAATTTGGTCGTTTTCGCTAGTGATCCTTCCGAAGGACCCTTAAAAAGAGATCCTCCTTTTGTTGATTCGGTTCAGCCCAGTAAAATGTGTAAAATATGGATAGAATATGGTGAAAAGCGGTCAAACTTTCAAAGTCAGACCGCTCAAAATGAAGTTTTCGACTGTCCCTCTCCACTCAAAACTGCACAATACCAGTACACGATACGTCAATATGGGGTTTATACTGCTCATACAAGTTCAAAACACAAGACCAATCAGATTACCACATTCTGCATCACGGTAATTATTCGCAAATTGGCTATCTTTGCGCATGCGTTAAGACCCGGTCAAGACCAGAATAGGCAATAAGGTATTTTCTTGCAGTTGCCGAGTAAGATAGGAGACTTGGAGTATGAGATGGGATGAATGAATCGTACGAAACCAATTAGTCGCTCTTCCGTTCGGATAACCAATCGTTCGGCAACGGCTTCATCTTTCTCCACTAGAAGAAAGATACAACTCAGAGGTTTCAATGCTCATCAAAGGATCCGAGGAAGCCAACCAACTGTGCACTCAGCACTGTGCAGTGTGCAGATTGTGTTTTGATTGCATGCATGTGAATATTGGCATTAATATTGGGACCTTTCGGGCTGTCGTATGGCATGGCTTGGGTCAATATTGACCTTCTGATGGCTTCATCAAATTTCTGCATGGCAGCCCTCATCATCATTATTATCATCATCACCATGCCTGCAATGTTTGTCAGATCGTAGGTTGGGCCTGACCGCGGTGGTGATCTTGATACTTTGAGGAGGTTGGAATTTCCTTTTCTAGCCTATCAAGAGTCGAATTGGTCCGTTTTTTTTCACTCAGATAGTCTTCATCTATTTTGTAGCAACTTCGAAGTTCTTCTCCCTTGACCCGTTATCGAGATACGCTCATGCCACATGGCAGATTGATTTTCAGTCTGTGTTATCACGTCGAGAGTTCCAAGCTAGGCCAAGGGATATTTGTTGAACGAACATTCGGGCAAATCCGTTTTTGTGAGATGATTTTTTCGCATGTGCCGCTGTCACATTGTTGAAGCTTCTGAGGGAGTTCGGTTTATCACATGTTCCCTTGACTTGTAGGCATTCGTTCAGCTCATCATATCTAGTCTCATAGACACAATTTTGTGTTATGGACGGGGTCAATCAAAACAATCGATGGATCGCTGAACATGAAACAAACTGTTAGGTAAGGTTGACCAGGCTCAAGCTACGAGGGAATTAAAAAAGAGGAAATTACTTATCTTATTATGCGCTCCAAAAATCACTACTCATGTCATGGTCATGGTCATGGTCATGTCAGTAGTATTGTAGTTTTACTCTCCAGTATTGGTATCCTTACTTAAGATCTCCTTCAAAATCTCACATGAAACCAATATTTGCTATCTCTCTCAACTTCCTAACGTGATAAAAGTATAATAAAGTGGTAGATATCAAGTAGCTGACGATGTGAGTGAGTATATTAAATATACTCGAGTAAGTGCAGTAGAAGAAGTATAAATTATCAGAATACAATACGGGGCCGTGACAATATCGATTGGTCTCTCGAACTGGCGGGGTAAAGAAGATATACACACTAATCACGTGAGAGCTATAAGGTTACAGTATTTCGAGTCGAAACCGACTGCTAAGCCAAAGATTGGTTTCAAGGACTTCTTTCCTTCTTTCTACCTCACCTATGATCACCACACCTTGTTTCTGGTTCACTGCCTTAGGGTTACAGTAACCTCATCCATCCATCATCCACTTATTATTCCCATTGAAATTTGGAAGTCAAAGATCCGTTTAAGCCTTTAAGGCGACGAGAGTTTATACTTATCTGTACCGGTCGGTACATACAAGACATTCACAACCGAGTCAGTTACTGTAATCTTTGTGCAGCCTTTCATATATTTGAAGCTCCATTACAGTAACCATATTCTAAGATTCTTGCGCTATCCTACACTATAAACACAACTATAAACGGGATCTACCTTCTGCCTTGAACGCCTTCATCCGCAGGTGCAGTAGTTAGTGAATGTAGCGCCGGCGAATAAACCATATTCAATTTCCATAAGCTTTTTAGTTCCCACCGTTAGTTATTGCAAAAGACTGCATACGGGTATTCGGTATAGTATCCGCTACGGCTGTAGCCAACACGCTTTAATTACTATACTAGTAACTTACCATGATTAAGAAAGAAAATATTACCGGTAACTCGGTCAAATCTCGTAATCGCGGCTCGATATTTTTGTTAGTAGTTTGGCGCCATTATTCACTCTTGCAGCGTTTAGCGGTTATGTATTTCCAAAAGAGATATAAGACTTACTTTTCTCGGCTTCCTGCAGAATCTTACGTTTCATGAATCGCGACCTTATCCATATTTGAGCAATATTACTGAATACTGAATCATGTTTTGTTTACTCAACAGCAGTCAAGACTCAAGACAACATTATTTCCATATGTCTGTCTGGTTAAAAAAGGATCACATCCGAACAATTCAACAGTGGAATGAATGCTTTCCGAATTGTTGATCATATGTGTCCCCGCTTCCCCATTTTCGTGGTTCCTATCGGGCTGTGGGTCTGCCTTTCAAACAATCCTCCACCAATTGCTACTCCAACACAGAGGTTGGTTCTGCCGTCTGCGTGAGGTATCGTTCGGCACAGGGGAGATTTTGCTTCGACGTAATATACCTCACTGCAGCATCGAGGTATGAAGGTAGGTTTTTCTTTTTCTTTATTATCTTATCAATTGAGCATGTTGCTGTAAGATTTCACTCAAGGAGGCCACTGATGATTCTTAAGCAATCAACACCACCACAGTTTATCACAGTCAAAGCCAATACTAGAGTCATACCTATCAAACCCTCATCCTTCTCACGCTGCACCGGAAAGAATCAGTCGACGAGCGAGAACAAAATACTATTGAGGGAAGAGAGCTCATGCCTTGAGATATCTATACACGAATACACAACCTACAACGAGACAACCTCCTATTCAACACCAAAGAGAGCTCATGCCTTGAAATATCTTTACACGAATACACAATCTACAACGAGATAACCTCCTATTCAACACCACACGCGGAGCACATATTACAAGGTTGAATGCCAACAGTCTACATATCAAATATATCGGCGGTAGTTGAGCTTCACAATGAAGCCCATTACCGCGTTTTCACCTATAAACATCGATCTATCGAGAACAAGATAAGGCATTGTAGTCAAGGAATAGGGGGAAAGGCTAGGGATTGGATAGTCAGATTAGAGTCTGAATTTATGAGGTTTCAGTCGAAGAACAACAGAGGGAATGTAGAATGTCTGAGTTAAAGTCGGACACTAAAGAAAGGTATGTGCGAGTCGAAGCTGGAAAATAAGATTGCTTGAGTTGAAATTGGGACGGAATGTGGCATAACAAAGGATTTGGCCTTATATGATCAAGAATCTTAATCTTTTGTTCTAGAATACATTAACATTAACATTTGATTCTTTCCTTCCGTTGTGAGACTCGATTCAAATTGAAGCAGGTGCTACCATTCCAGTATTATTGATTGTTGATCACCTCGGCTTTTTCAGCCCTTCCTCTCCTTTCTTTCATTTTGATGTTCCAGGAATTGAACAACACCAGCGGTCTGATCATCAACATCAAAGCGTTGCCATCTTTCAAGACGCTTTTGAAACCAACAACACTGTCTCAAGAGTTGCTCACCACGAGGTTAACCACGAACACGATAGATTCTAGAGCTTCACCAACTCCCGGACCCTCCAAATAAAGCTTCGTCCACCTGTATGTAAAGAAAGCATCTCCCTACCAAACCCTGGCACGAAATACTTCGTATCTCTTTCTCCCATTATCCGCACACACACCACCGTCTTCAGATATTCTCCAATATTTGCACCGCGGTACCAAAATGTCTCTATATGGATGCGATGGATGTGCAGAGCCGATCCGCCCCGACAAGGCTCGCATCCAGTGTCACATATGTACGGACTACAATCTCTGCGCCAACTGTTTCGTCATCCAAAACGTAACCCGCACACACGTTAGCAGCCATCCCACCATGATATACAAAACCTCGGGGACCAGCACATCGGGGGTACCCCCTCCCGTCCCTCCCCGTCCGGTACCACTCCTCCCTCCTCGCAAAAACACCATGACCAGCAGCAGTACGCCGCCGAAAAAAGTCGAGCTTCCGACTGCCAACTGGGGCGCCCTGTGGGATATCGTGAAACCGAAAACCAAATCTGCGAAAGCCACGTCGTCCTCGCAACGGGGCCCGGGGTCCGGTTCGGGAGATCTCATTTCCATTTCTCCGCCTCCTCCTCCGATGACTACTGAGGAGGTATATGGTAATAGTAACAGTAACAGTAATAACCCTGTGAGTTTCTCGCCCATAACCAAACTACGACCGGATTTACCCCCGCGACCGGGCAAGATAGATCTCGAGGCGTTCACCAATCCATATGCGTCGATAGCGCCTCCGATGCCTTTGGAATGGAGTCCCTTTTTCCAGGCGGACGGAACGCACAATGCGATATTTAACGATTTGATGACGACGATTTTCTTGCATCTGGATGTGGAAAATACGGACGAGTTGAGTCCGGAGGTGTATTCGGCATTTTTGGATATGCAGGGGGTGAAGATGGAGGATAATATATGTAGGTGATGTTTTTTTTTTTGCCGAGAATTTATATTTGGGAGTCGCTGGAGATAGCGTTTTGTTCGATTTTGTGAGAATGTGATGGGCTGATTGATATGTCTGTAGGGCAAAAAACATTGTTCATCGAAGGCGGGATTCAAAATCAGGAAATCGCGGATCTGGAATTGGGGATTTTCTTCAAAAATCATGAGATTGCGCATACGCTCTCCACACGACACTCGTCGAATCTCCCGCCGCCAAGCCCGTCGCCCACGGCTGGAGAACGCATTCGGAGATCGATTAGTTTGGGGGCCAATATGCCGATGTTGAGTAAACAGGGGTTTATTGATGTGATGGGGATGGAGTTGGTAGGGGATCCGGAGGAGGGATGGAGGAGGTTGAGGGGGGTGGTGCAGGATTATGGGGTTTGGAGGGGGTTGGGGGACGTGCCGAGAGAGTGTTTTTTGGAGGGTCCGGTGGAGGGGGGTGGGATGGGGAGCCGTGGGATGGGTATGGGGATGGGCATGGGGATGGGGAAGAGGAGAAGTTTATTGGAGATGAGTGAGGAGAAGGAGGAGGTGGAGAGGAGGATTATGGAGGGTATGTTTAGGGGGGCGGGAGCAGGGGAGAAGGTGGAAGGTGGGGATGCGAATGCGGATGAGGATTTGGAGGTCAAGGAGGAAATGGAGATGGAAATAGAAATGCTGGGGAATATGCCCGCACCAGAGAGTTTCGCATTTGACACTACAGACGACGAGGATAAATTGGAGGATCAAAATCATACTCAATCTCAACCTCAACCTCGAAATCAAACTCAACCTCAAACTCAAACTCATATAAAAGAGGTTGATTTGATACAAGAAGATGAGGATGAGGATGAAGATGAGTATGAGTATGATATGCAAACGAAACATATCATGCCGGTACCGGTACGAGTAGTAGTTGAAGCAGTTAGCGATGGTGATGGTGATGGAGATGGAGATGGTCATGTAATTAAGGAGGTAAAGTAATTAAGGAGGCGAAGTAAAGTAATACTAGTAGGCTTGTATTGTAATTGGAATTGGAATTGGAATTAATGAATTGATGAGTGGATGAGTGGATGGATGAGTGGATGAATGAATAGATGAATAACATGTTTAATACAGTACTACGTATACGAGTATATATATATAAATACGGTTCTACTACTTACTATTGAGATGTGAGTAAGTGAGAAGTGAGTGAGTGAGTGAGATGGGTGAGTGAGTGGATAGTTAATATTATTATTATTATTATAAAACTTCACTACAAAACTCATCAGCACAACAGAATCAAAAATACAATAAGCGGATCGATCTCAAACTCGAATGATTCGTACAGTTCCCTCCCCCCAGCCTGCCTTCCCGCCCCATCAACAACTGCCCAAATCTTCACATGCAACCTCAACCTCAACCTCAACCTACCGTGTCTAGTCTCCCAAAATCTAGGCCCCCGATTCCCATCCCGGTTCCCATTCGCATTCCCATTCCCAAAAAAAGAGTTCCAATCTCCCCAATCATTTCCCCACACATCTCCAGACACATACGCAAACAAAATGAAACAACACCGCCGACGCCAAGCACAAAACACCCAAGATGATATAGATACTATAAGTGGCAATACTCGAGTATTGCGAAAAGGAAAAGCAGAAGGTATAGAAAGAGAGAGAGAGAGACGCAGAGCCAAAATAAAGAGGCTAATAAGAGCCAATTAGCTACGATAGCTAAACTACTAATACCCGCAGCGCAAGTCTCTACTCTAGGGACCAGACTTCGAACGGCGTAGACCCATATTATTATTACTGGTGCGAGAGTGGTCATGTAGATGGTTATTAGGAGATAGGAAAATGGGGTTTCCGTGTGGGCCTATGCATCTGTGACTTGGAATGATGTTGGTGTTTCTGTCGACACTTCGGGGACGGAGATGGAGTAGTTTTATAGGATATAGATACCGCCGACGACATATTGATAGATATTCATCCCGATGGCACCATAGATAAGAAGAGGTCGATGACGATCGCTCTTATTCATAAAAAAGAATATGACAGAAGTGAAGATGATAAAAAGTGTGTATTTGCCATGCCACCAGAGGAAATAAAATCAATGTTCCCAGTGAGACTGGCCATTTGGAATAGGTACATATACAACACAATATGTCATAACATTAGCCCCATTCAATTGTTGCCATGCTCGATGATACTATAAGTAATCTCGACTCGAGTTCGAATCTCGTGGTATCACTTACTCATACTGAATACTCGTTTCGGCGAGGGGTATGTTTCCACATTCCGTGGTGGAAGAACTTTCTCCTGCAAGGAAGCAATTCTCGCTCCGTGGACAGAACGGTCCAAATTTCTTCCCATCCAGCAATAAAAATGGGTCAACAATATTATCTCCAGCTTGGCTGTCCGCAAGTGTTTGAATAGCATGTTCTGTGCGTCCAACCTTGGCTAACTAACGTGAAGAGCGAGGTAGGAATGACAAACCGAGCATAATGAGGACGGCAGAATTAATCAAATACCCCAACCGTGCGGAAAGATGCCGGGCCAGCAATTAAGGAGCAGCCGTAGCCGAAAAAAAGAACATGATGAAGATACCCCATTTAATGTGTCAAGGCTTAAATGAGTGATGCATACCAGATTGATGTTGGGAAAGTATTAGAGCGCTCAGGAATTCCAAGAGTACTGTTTCGAACATAAAACGGGCATTATACAGCATTGAATACTTACAGCAAGTTGAATGACAATAAGCCTTCCACGTCTCTCCTTCTTTGCAACCTCGGTAAGGTAGACCGGGACCTGACATGATGTGATATACCAACACAAACACCGTTCATGATACGTCCTGCAATAAGCTGTCCAATTTTCTTGCATAAAATTTGCACCGTGGTTTCAATGAGAAACCAGAAACAAGCAAAGAAAAGAGTCCTAAAGTCCCCTTTTTCAGATATAAGGCCGGCTATGAATGACCCAATAATTGAGCCAGCTACAAGAGCAGATCCGATAACACCCTGAATGATGCTATGTGAATCATTAAATTAGTTCGTATGTTGTCTTATACCAATTATAGCGCTCATGGAAGAGATATCGAACCCGGAACTACAGCCAATATCAGCTTCTGCTGTCAAAACAATGAGTCAAGTATATACAACATTCCACCCATGTGGCAATGATAGCCACAAAGTAGGTATTGTGAATCTTGGGAAAGGATGGCATTGTCACTGATGATTGTGGACTATGGCGGGTTGAAAATTGCCCGTGAAATGGAAATTGATTTGGAAGAGGACAAAAAACAGAGAAAAGCTTTCTCTATGTGACATACACATAACGACATGGTATAGAAGTATGCCGTCCTACCTCTTACCTTGACTGACCAGGATATATGATGCTGTTCCTCAAGCCAACAACTCTGTCGGCCAGAATTCTCCAGGAGTACCTACATAACTCTCCTACAGTGGCAAATGTAGGACAATGTCCTAAGCACTTTAAAACTTTGTATCAAATTAGAACAGAGAAGAGGTAGCTACATGCAAAATGATAGCCCAGAAGAGGATTTGAGTAAAATGACAGCACTTGGAGGAGTTGGTGAATAGATATGGCCAGATATCCTATGCGCTGATGTTTCCAAACTTCTCCTAGATTATATCAAAATATTGAGCCAATAGTTGACGGTATATGTACTATTTGCATGATCGCACGGTATATCCTTATCACAAAAAGGTTGAATGATCGCACAGCATATCCTTATCACACGGAGGTTGAAGAATCACCCAGACTTTCCCGCGGAGGTAGAGCTTCCGGTCCAAAAGACAAAGGCAGTAGCTATGCTAGATTAGCATTGTATTTGAGTGGTAGCCAGAATGGCAGGAATTTGGTATACCTGTTCTAATCTCAAGACGACGAAATCCCCATTTTTATCGAACATGAATATGGGAGTATCAAGATCGCAGAACTCCCGAATGCTATTCACAAATTGATTAGCGCATTTTGTCTTGAAATTCAAAGCCCAATAATTTCCAAGCGGAGAGATTTCTGGACATTTTCATGAGTGAGAAGGCTTACAATTGTCTACACATCCCGCAGGGACTTGCTGGTGGACTGATATCTGTTGCGACAGCCACGGCCTTGAATCTCTTATGCCCCTCAGTTACAGCCTTGCCAAAAGCAACTCGCTCTGCACATGTGCCAACGGGATATGCAGCATTTTCGACATTTGCGCCATCGATAAATGAACCTTCGTGTGTGAGAATCGTTGCGCCAACTCGGAACCTAGAATAAGGGCAATAAGCAGTGGATTTCGCAGATGCGCTTCGTGATAGTAAGGTGGCGAATTGCTCTGGTGTAATATCAAAAGTTTTACAAGAGGATTCGACGTCGGACGCGGTACTAGAATGTAGTAAGGTTGGTTGAGAGGATGCCATTTTTGATGTTTACTGGAAGTGAGTTATGAGGTTGTAAATTAGATTGGTTTTAATAGCTGGTCGTATCTCCTCATATGCAATGATGACAACAAAGGGAAGGTTGTCTATCTTAATTCTCCCCGCAACTTATCTTATATTTTATCACCTAACTTCTACTTGTAAATTCTTTCAATATACCATTACAATTACACAAAACACATCTTCAGAGCATTCTGTATATTATCTTATCGTGGCCGGCGAAATCAGAAAGTAGGTAATCTCCTAATCTCAGTGAGCTTGCCTTTTCTTTTTGAAAGATTCCTACCGGTGAGCTTTCTACTAATAAACCGGCGTGACCAGTCTGGGGAATCAACCACTCCTCTCCTTACACACTAGCACTGGTGGAATAGTTTTTGATATTTGATGAAATATATCCCTCTTCTACCTAGAGAACATCGAACACTGCAAATACTATGTCAATCACGGTATCTACCCTTCCTTTAAGGAAGGTCATACCGTACTGCTTGGCAGGCAAGACTATCCATCTTGAAGCTGATGGCCACATCCACTTCAGTAGTACTGAAACGACACTGTATCCCTTGATTTACCGGTACAATCGCTTGACTAGGTCATATGTCTTGCTATCAATTGGAGTGGTTCTTCCATTGTGTTCATGGTGTGCAGCCTCAACACCTTTTGACTCGCTATTTGCTCTTGCAAACATACAGAAGGATTTTACGAGGCCAATATAAGTTCAATTTCCATTCACAACGGGTTGGGATTTGTCTGTAGGTTAACGGTTAACGGTCACGTTTTTGTATTGCTTTGAGAGTGGTTACGTTGCAATTCTGTTCCATTTTATTGTAGCAGAATCTTTGTGCTGTAAGTTCGGGAACATCTTGCAGCAATTCTATATTGAAGTACAGATCTGTAGTATCACCTTGACCTCAATCGTCATGAAATTCCCCACTATAGGAATATACATTCGGTCGCTGCGAGGTGTATCCGGTTGGACTCTAATGCGCAAACGCGCGGTTGCAATATCCATCTTGAAGACCTCACAGCCGCAACTGCCATGAACCCCACACCTCTCGAGATATGGAATCTTCGAGGACCAGTGTTCTTTTGATATTCAATGTGGATAGATATTCATTCAATGGGCAGTAGTAATCATTTCTCCAAATCCGTCGGAGATATTGAGATGACCGATGAAGTGAGTGTGGATCTCATACGATTCTCCATATTGGCAGTTGGCATGCAAAATCGGCTCCGGAAAATGGGTAAGTATTCTCATATGCCATGGCGTTCGTTGCGAATAGTAACGTATCACCATATCGGTATCAAACATAAACATTGAAGGCTTTTCATATATCATACATTGTTTTGCATCAAACAACGAATGATTGGTTGGATTCTTAATCTAGGCGCTTCAATAGGGCTGTGATTCCTTTTCATGGGATCCCGGTCCTTAAGACATCATAGATGCAGATATCTAAAATAAAAAAGGTAGATAGGTCTTGAGGGCTGAGGCGTATGTTATAAAGGTCGACGACCTCATATCTCCACCAGATTCGCGTCCTCACCAAAGTTTAACTTGCAGGAATGTCTCTTCCATATTCTAGACCTCCAACTAACACAGCATTGCCTACATATTACATGCCAACATCCGTTACTTCTGCCTTCTTTCTGTTTGCATAAGTTTCTTCTGACTTACCCGTCGCGCTCGTTTCTGCGCCTCCGTTGTTTTCTCTTAATTCAGCATTATCAAAAGTATATTACTATCAACATCGCGTTTGTTCGTCTCCCTTGTGCCGCCAAAGCCTCGAGAGGTCTGTTTGAATAACCTGTTTGTCAAGGATACTCAAGCTCTTGTCTTCTAACAGATCTTGATATCTCCCCACGCTCCTTTTTCTCTCTTTCTTTCTTTCTTTCTTCCTTTCTTTCTTCCTTTCTTTTATACACGAAAATTTAGAAAACAAGTCACGATTATTTCATCGTGTAAACATACTTTTTTCATAATCATAGCCTCTAAAAAAATCAAAGAATGGCTCGTTCAACATTCATACTCGGACTTGGGTCAATTATCCTAGGTCAACTCACGACTTCGACTTCAGCTCAAGTTGTGACTGATGTAGTATCAGTTACGGATACATCAACAATAACTTCTTGCGCGGATACTGTGACAAACTGCCCAGCAAGAGAAACTGCTACTAGCGCTGCAGCTGTTTTCACATCTCAAGTATACATCCCCAGCGTGGCGTCGGATATCGCCTCCGAAACGTTTATTCCCAGCGTAGCGTCGGATATTGCATCCGAAACGTCTATTCCCAGCGTCGAATCGGACGTCACATCTGCAGCATCAAGCTGGGTAGCATCTTCAACTTCAGCAGCAGCCGCAGCAGATCCATTGACAGTTACCGTTACAGTAACCGGAGACTGTGGAGTATCTTCTAGCTCGGAAGTTTCTAGTCCAAGTTCAACAAATGATATGTTGTGGCCCTCAGCATCAACATCAGGTAGTTTCGTCCTATATCCACTTTTCCAAATTGATTTACTAATTTTCATACAGCTGCCGCAACCACACAATCAGGTATAGCCTCATCCACTCTCGCATGGACTTCAGCAGCATCAGACTTAGCCAGCAGCGCAGCATGGGGGACCGGTATGCAATCCTCCACAAAAAACACATGGGGAACCGGCGTCACATCCGCCATAGTCCCAACATACGCCTCTGAGACCCCAGCCTCATCTCTCACAACCTACTCCTACTCCACCGTCGTAACCAAAACCAGCGGCTCCACAACATGGACCACTACTACTGCATGGGTAACCGTCTCTACATGCGACGCCACTACCAGCGGCTCCGGCTCCAGATATGCAACAGGTACAGGTACAGGTACCGGCTATGGAAGCGGGACAGGGAGCATCATTGCTCCCTATGCAAACTCAACCAAAACAGATACTTCAGCAATAGGTTCATCCACCCTAACAAGCACCGACGACCCATCACTAACAGCGAGCACCGCGAGCGACGCTTCAGAAAGCACTTCCGAATCCACACTCCTTATTAATCCCCCTTCGAGTACGAGTGCGAATACTGGAGTAGCTACCACGGGGATTAATTCCACGACGGGGGCGCAACAAACTACTCTTTCGGGGGATGCGATGCATTTACATATTTCTTGTGTTATGTTGGGGATTGTGTTTTTGACGAATTGGTTTTTGTTTTGATGGTAGGATTTGGAGATTTGAAGTTTTGAGTACCTATTAGTTGGTAACTTTTATCTTTGATTTTTGGGTATTTAGTGTTGAGTTTTAGTGGAATGAATGGATGGATGGATGGATGGATGGATGGATGGATGGATGGATGGCTGGAGCTGAGTTAGGTTGGATATGTAATTTCACTTTGGATCTTTTGGTGGAGTATACATATATTATACTTATACATACTATTCATAGGATGTTTCATTCCTGCATCGAAGATAGATAGATATATTATATATGACTCATGATATGAAGGGAATGGGTATATATAAGTATATAAGTACTAGAAATATATAAGCAAAGCCTCGATTGATATTGTATAACTCGAGTAAAAACACTTCACCCTATTCTATACCATCCATATACATAGTCATTAGCAAGACAACTCTCCTATGCCCTTCCGGTATTTCTTCTTCTACTTTTTCTTCTTAGATAAGACCATGTAGAATTGATCTAGATATCAGACTACTGATTTTCCTGCTTTAAAATCTGTTGGTGTTTGATAATGCGTTTATTAATCTTATGTTCTAGAGCCTAGGTGGGTATATATTGGGGTAGAGTACGAGTATATAGTTAGTATTCAATATTCAATATTCAATATAAATAATTAAATAATTACTAATAGTTTAGCTAGTCTAAATAATATTTCTAGAATACTACTAGTTTGAATTAGACAAGTATTCGAACTACTTATACCTTTAAATATTATAGTTTTTTCTCCAAGCTATAATTTCTTTTATATAATAAAAATGTAATATTTTAGATATATCTAGTACTCACTATCTACTTGAGTAATATATATAGAATTTACTTCTCTCTCTAATAGTCACTAGCTACTAGCTACGAACTTGAATAAACTAAATATTTTGAGATATAAGATATTTATCTAATAAACATATATATATAATCCAAAATGAAACCGAAACTATAACTATAACTATAACTATAACTATAATGATTCTATTGATCAATTAGATCAATGATATTACGAGTATAATATTAGTCTTAGTCTCTTAGACTACTATAGTATTATACTTTATTGCTATTACTCGAGTATATTATATTACAATAGTACGGGGGGGGAGGTGAAATTTGAGTTTGGATTTGGATTTGGATTTGAGTTGATGGGGAATGGAGAGATGGGAGATGGAGGAGATATAAAAGACTGGGGGAGATGGGTGAGATGGAGAATATTGAGATGTGGAATATGGGGAATATGGGGAAGATGGGGGAGATCTGATATATGAGATGGAGATGGAGGGGTGGGTTGCATCTTTGACCTATATATCTATCATAATTTGAATCGTTATGGGTGTTGATGTTGATGTTGATGTTGATGTTGATGTGGGTATATTTTCCTGGGGCTGGGGTTGAAAGTTCGGATTGGGATAGGGTTGTAGGGAGTGAGGGGGTGGAAAGAGAGGAGGGAGGTTGAAAGATTAGGGGAAAGTGAAGAAAAGGGACGCCGAGGGAATTGAAGAAGAGAAGGAAACTTGTGAAAGGAAGGAAGGGAGTTAGTCTACGAATACAATGCAATATAATGCATTTAGATCACATTCTATTCATTCCAATCTCATAAGCTTAACTTAGCTTAACTTAGCTTAACCTAGGAAACCTATCTACCTCGGATATGATGTGCCAGTGATGTTGATGTTGATAATATGTTGATGTTGATGTCATATTTATACTCAGAGGCTCGAGAATATAATACGTAGAGCTAGAGCTAGAGGCTATAGTTATATATGATTTAGTAATCAATACTTAATAGTTGATAATTGATAGTTAGTATTTGCTAGTTAGTAATTAGTAGAGACTAGATATATAAATAAAGATAAGTATAGTTAGTAGTTTGAACTAATAGAGAAATCAATAGAATGAATTTATTAGCTTAAACTAATTACTAATTTAAATTAGATATGTTGAATATAGCCAGTTTCGTGGCGTATATGATGCATGTGCAGGGTACGGGTAGCGGCCGCTAGCCTAGCACACGCATGCATATAGCTTCTTCGAAAACTCCCCCTCTTAATATTCTTTAAGTTAGCCAACAAGTATTGAACCCATTATATGATATCCAGTCTACGTGATTCATTATTCAACTATACTTGATCCATAATTCAACAAGATATATTAAATTACTAGTTGAATAAGTTTTATTACTTAAATTTATAATTTTGAAACTAAATTAATGTTATCGTATTATCTAGATTTCGAATAGTAATTGGAATTATATATACTATGTTAATTTTTATTTTAAATTCGAGTAAGTAAACTATTAGTTTAATTAGTACTCGAGTATACTAGTTCAATTAGTTAACTACTAATTATCACTAGCTATAATAATTCGGGCCCTCTCTCCCCCCCAACATACACAAAACCCATCCAAACATCACTACAATAATCATACAGATTACTCGAGTATACGAGTACTCAAGTACTACTCGAGTATACCATCAAATCAAGTCAAGTCAAGTTAATCTGATAATCTTTTAGTTTTTTAATCTAGGCTACCACCCACGTCATCCTCATCCTCATCCTCATTCTCATCCTCATCTCTATCTTCATCTCCATCCTGATTCATAATAATAATAATAATATACAATCAATCAATCACTCACTCACTTTTGCGCCTCAACCAACCAACCACCGCACCTATCATATTCCACCTCACACACATTTAAAAACCTCCCCCTCGAACTCGCTACCATTCATCTCATCTCATCTCATGTCAACTAAGATACCCAATCCCCAATCCCCAGTTCCAAATACTAATCCTAACCCTGATCCTAATCCTAATCCTAATCCATACAACCAGCCAAACAATCAATCAATGAATCATTCCAAAATCTCGCTGTCGCTCTCGCTCTCGCTGTTTCAATATTCCTCTCATATCAAATATCAATCCCACCCCAATCCATTCGCTGCACTCGCTCAACCTAATAACAAGAAAACCGCCCTCTCAAATCCAGTCTCAAACTCAAATTCAAACCTCATCATCACTATCATCCCCCAAAAGTTCACCCTCATCTTCATCCACCACCGCATAATCTCCTCTCCCCCTCGCAAAACTATCTCTCGTAGTAAATCTACGATTCGCCGGTTGAATTCTACCCAACGCACCCGAAGCCGAGCGCCAGAGTGAAGATGCCAGGAGTGGGATTGCTTGGGCGACTGCTACTGCTCCCGCGACGAACATCACCGGGTATTTGATATATGGCGCTTCTCCATCGAATGAAGCTGTAATTCATATCAGTATGCTTGACAAAAAAGGTGAGATGGGGAGTTAGTGTGACATACCTTGTTCACCCAAACGGATTTGACCGAATTTTCCGGTCCAGTTGCGCCATACCCAGATTCCAACAGCGAAAGCAATACCGATTGGTATGATGACTGCAAAGAAGATAGCCCAGCCAGAGGCGGCATGTTTCTTGTTGAATTCGTCCTCGTGTCCAGCGCAAGAGAATGCTTTATCATTGACATCATATTCTTTTCCTCCTTGGCAGGTGGTGATAGGAATTCGTCGATAGCCTGTGGGTTCATAGTATTCGACCACATTTTCATCAATTCGGCATATTTCGGAGTGGTCCGGTGGCGAGTAACCTCTGATGAGGGCACAAGATCCATCAAGTTGGCGCTCGTAGTTATGATCACTGTTTTATGTTAACTTCTAGAAAACCTATTGACAGCGGGTTACTTACCACTCAAAATCCTGTCTGGTACAGGTGCAGTTCTTGGCGATATTGTGCAGAGCAGGAATCATTCTTCCATTGTAACAATTGGCATCGGCCCTCTTCCGATGATACTGCGAAACATGGCCAAAGAGACAGTCATCATCTTGCTTGGGGTGTTTTGGTTCCCAGAGATAATAGTCTCCCCCTTCGACATCCTTCTCATCGAGATTACATTGTCTATCTCTCAAACCAGAGAAGTCGAGATTGATAGCTGTGAGGTCACCATTGATCACACCCCAAAGGATGAAATTCTGAGAGTTGTCGCTCGGGACCGTAGTGAAATCGTTAACCTTCATTTCAGAATCGGAGAACTTGTAGTCAATCCAAGTATCTCCTTCATCCAGCGAATAATGAACGACATTGACGGATGCACGCTCTTTCACGATGACAATAATTGATCCCTGATCTCCGAATTCCCACATGTAGGCCCCCTTCTTGACAAATTTCCAGTTGATACCACCATCCGTGGTGATGAATGTGTCGGCGTCTCTGTAGTCGGTCAGGAATTCCCCAACATTACCAACACCCATCATTAGCCCGATTGCAGATTGAGACGAGAATGTGTGGGATTTGTCAGATCTCTCAGTGTAACCATGAATATTCAATGAGCATTTCTCCATTGATCCACTGCATCCCCACTTCTTTCCATCGGGACCTTGTGCGGGAGGCTTCAACGTATCCCATTCTGCACCATCGTTGTGGGTAATCATGGTCTTTAGCTTCTTCTGCTCCTTCTTGAAGTTCTTCGATCCTGCATTCGCAACAACATTGACCATGGCAACTCCTTCAAGACCAAGCATCTTCTCGAAATCCACATAACCAGCGCTGTCTCTGTCCACAGCGTTCAAACTCAGGACATACGAAGTACCATTAGAGTTACTCTTGATAATAGTTCCATATTCGGAGCCCTCCTCATTATTGGTTGTGACATGAAGGAAAACAGAATGAGTGGAGCTATCGAGCACAGTATACCCAACTTGGTGGTCGATCTCAAAACCATGAGGGAACTTGGCATCGGCAAAGTTAACTCCATCAAAACTCGTGTCGACCTTCAAAGTTTTGTGCTCGTCATCCTTTGTGGCGACAACGATAAACTCGGACATCGTAGCGAAGTCAACCACATTGTTGAAGTGCACTTTAGGAGGCTCAGAGAAGAAGTCCGTACTCGAGACCAGTTGCCATGGATTATTAGCTTCGTTATTTTCATGTTCTCTGATCTCGCAATAAATCAGTTTGTCGTCACGTTTTTGATTTGCAGCTTCTTTGATGAACTCGCACTTCCGGACATATCGCTCGAGAGTTTTCCAATTGCTATCTCCTCGGTCTTGTGTGAGTGAAGCTACCGTATGACAGTTACCCGGACCATCACACTTCTCACCCATCCAGATAATCCAGTCCTTGTTTCTAGGATGGAAATTCATTGCGGCAGTGTCATGACTTGGTGGATGAGGGGCCTTGAAGCTTCTAATGTTCTCTCCACGATCGACAGAGTAGAAAACAGTCTCGGTCTTCGTCAAGAAAAACACGACATCATTAAAGTATTGATTGGTGTAGATTCGAACGATTTTCTCATCCTTCAAGATTTGCTTCCATCTTTTTCCATGATCGTGAGTAAGCCAAATGGTATCTTGGTCGGTTTGTACTACGATCGTTTCATCGGTTTCTATACTAACGCCAGTTCTCTCGAGATATTGTTTGTCAAGGAATGCTTGACCCTTGAACGTGAATTCGGTAGAGTTTCCTTCACCGGAAGCAGGAGGACCCACGGCAGTCGCGCACTTGTGTTCAACTGGGCTGTCCTTCTGCTTGTCACCGACACGCTTGCAAGTATCTCCAGGAATTAGACGCCACCCGGAAGACCCAAGGAATACGTCATCGGGACCGAAAGCTTTGCAGGCACCTTCTGGAAGGGCTAAAGCACCCTTTTGTATACATTCTTTGCGATCATCACTTCTGACAAAGTTGTAATCGCACTCGAAATCAGCATCCGTGCAATCGCAAAGATCTGTTTGGACGACTGGATCCTTGAATTCTTGTTTCATGAAACAATCTGAGTCGGCCTTGCGGCGTTCGTACCATTGTGTGTGACCCATGAGACAAGTCGGTTTGCCGTCGCTGTCAACTCTCGCATACCATTTTTCCAAATCAGACTGTTTGCACTGTCCTTCATGCATCTCGTCAAAGTTAAGTGAAATCATATAGTAATCCTTCTTGTCAGAATCATCTAAACCTATGAGAACGAATTTGAGGCTTGTTGAATCCGAGGTTGTGACCAATTGTTGTGGGCGCATTTTACCCTTGAGCTCGACTTCCTTCCAGTCTTTGCCGTGATTTAGCGAGTACTTGACCACATTCGTATGACCATCATGTACAGCCACGAGAACGGAGCCCTGATCTCCAAATTCATACTTGTGTGGTCCACTGAGGGCTTTATGCCATGTAACTCCTGCATCATCAGATACATAAAGGTTTGCTTTATCCCAATCCTCCAAAAATTCTCCTGTGTTGCCGTTCCCCATTACTAAACCTGGAGCCGGGCTAGAGAAGACTCGACCAGAATTGTCTAATTCTGTTACAGAATGAACATGGAGGTCTTTATCTTTTACCTTAAGAGGTTGCCATGTTCGTCCATCATCAAAACTGATTTTGGATTTGATTTTCTTCTCGGTTAGAAAACTGCTCTGGACTTTTTCATAGTTATCAACAACGTTGACCATGACAATTCCTTGCACTCCAGCCATTTTCTCGAAGTCAACCATGCCATTCATATCTCTATTTGTGTGCTCAATATTCCGTGTGAAATATGTTCCATTTGAATTACTGGTGAACATGACTCCCATAGCATTCAGTGGGCGCGTATTTAAAACATCGATTTGAATACTGTAGTTGGTTCCTTCCAAGATGGTATATGCCTCCTGCGTCAATTTGTGATCAACTGGGAACTCTGCGCGGTGCCATTTGATGGCATCGTCAGAGACGTAAAGTGCCATCTCATCAGTACCGGCAGCACTTGCAGCTGTGATCAAGAATTTCTTCTGGGTTGCAACTTCAACAATGCCTTGAACCGTGCGACCTGGCTCGAGTTCCGGCTCAAATTCTTGTATATCGTCGCCTTTTGAAGCGAAGAAGTCATCTGAAATGACAAGTCGGTAGTCTTTCCTCCATGGAGAATATCTGCCTTTGACCACACAGAGAATCCGGTCATTATCAAGATCCTTCTGACCAGTTGTAAACTCCGGTGACGATACTGCCCAGCGGCAGCCCGCGGTATCAGAACGTAAGAATTTAGTAAGTTCGTCAAATCCGGCGGTAGTGTACATGGTCTATTGAAGAAGAGTTAGTAGATGGACTTTCCGGCAGGAAATGCGACTCTACTTACCAATTCTTCGCAGAAGATCCCTGTGCAGTCCATTGCATTAAAGATAATCCTATCCGGATCTCTTGCATGATAACTCATCGCCGGCCTGAATACACTAGCTTGAGCTTCCGAATCGAACTCCTGCCAGGTCTTGCCTCTATCTTTAGTTGCCCAGTGATTCGTCCCCAACGTTATAATGTATGCTCTTTTCGGATCGTATGGATGCATCGAAAATTCCATTACTTTGCCTTTGGGAACGACATCGATTGACTTCCATGTCTCTCCCGCATCCTCCGATCTCATTATAACTCCATCGACTCTATCTTCATACAGCAGCACATCGGAATCGTCAAAGTACTGCAAATTATGCGGTGGATGTTCTAATTTGGCGTAGTTTACCCCAGGCGCATCTTTCTTTCCCCATGCGCCAGTATAGAGAAGTGTTGATATCAGGAGGCTCCGCCATCCTGTCTCAGAGCTCCGTAGCCTCATCTTCGCAGGTTGGTTGTGATACCGGAGCGCATGAAGCTTCGATTATGATGATCAGTATGTTATTTCTTTGGACAATTTGATAAGTAAAGGTTGATAGTAACAAGAAACAATGAACAGATTGATTGCGTGGGTGTCGTCTTGTCTTTCTTTTGGAAACAATGATAAATGGTGGTTTGAGCCTACTCGTATGTACAGTTATTACCTTAGTTAACTTGTTTCAGGCACTTTTGCGCCACACCTGTGCCTCAAACTCGGACCTATAAAATCAACTAAGCACCTACCCTCGGCGGTTGATTTGGACTGTTTGGGGGATGAAGTTCTATTTCTGGTATACTTTTTGGTGGAGAAAATGTTTATTTTTAATGATTTTTAAAATCCATATATTCGAGCATATTCTTCCCAATACTTTTACATATATATATTCAAAGGTATATATAATTCAATAATTCACTACAATTGCCTGATATCTATCATAAGCATGAAGTATAAAGATGACTGTTACCATTACCGTTACCATTACATTACCCGTGAACATCAATAGCCGTATACCGATAGGAATGTTATTCTTTGTTATTATATTATCAAAGTACTCGTACAGAATCAATACCACAATTCAAGGCAAGTGACTCTCCCGCTATGATAGCACAAATCAATAAGCATTATAAATTGATTCCCCCCTTCCCATTATTGATAAGTCAATGCTCAAAGTTCGATCTTTTACGAAAGTCTCGAGGAAGTATAATTGAGGAAAGTTGTACCTAATTCAAGGAGAAACTCAAAACACCCCTTCTGGTACATATTGGTAAAGGAGTGCCTGCAATCCAATAATGAGGATTGGGATTTATGGTTGTTGATTCTTGGACCCATCTCATACATATATACATACTACTCGAGTATACTGACCGAACTTGTTTGATATATGTCGCAGTGATAACTCGTACATTGAATCCGTCTAGAACATTTACTCCATTCCAAACACTACTAGGTACTTTCTTTCCATCCCTCCTAATTTTACCGAACGTCAAGGGGTTCGCGAACGAAAAGCCTATCAAGATATAACACAACACTCCAAGATTCACAACATATCAAACATCTCAAGCATTCCAATCCGGACCACAGTTCTAACCATTATTTTCGAAACCCTGGTATCCATTCAATAGCCACGCCACGCCACGCCAACCAGCCATGCACGCATTTATGCATGCAAACCAAACATTAGGAGAGGTATCTTACAAAGCAAATGCTGATACATACCTACAAACATCGATACCCGATGCGCGCTAAAATACTCGACAAAAGATGTGACTTATAAACTGACATGTATGTATATCCAAGCGGTCACGAAGTCTTCCGTTGACTCTTGACTCTTTTCCAAAACCTTTTCACCACCCCATTTTCCTTCTCCGTTGGGCCCCAGCCATCCGCTCCACCCATGGGTCCGCGTGGATACCGGTGGCTTTCCAAATCCTCCAGGACGAGCGGCTCCTTCAATTGCCATCCGTATATGGCACTCTCATCTCGAAGGTCCTGGCGTGTAAGTGTCATGCGGAGCGTGGGTTCCCGGTTTCCTGCCATGGCTTGGGTATAAGGATCTTGCTGCTTGCTAGGTATTTTGGTAGTGCCTGGTTGGCAATCCACGAGAGGTTTGCCGTTATAATAATATGGAGATCGCTGGGATGGGAATCCGCTTTCATATTCCAGTGGTGTTATGGGTGCTTCCGAGTCTACCATCGATGTATCGTCCTCGAATAATGAAGCTGTGTCGTCATTGAAGAATGAATGGTCAAACGCCGGACTCGAGATTTTCCTCCTCAATAAATCCATCGACGAGCGTTTCGATAATAATTTCGGTGGCCTGTTCCTTTTCTCTGGCGCTTCCACTGCTGCGTCCATGGACGGGAATCCAAATTCGATTATCTCGTCAAACTTTTGTGGTGATGCTAAGTATACTCGTAGTTTTAGTCGTGCTTCCGGGTCTTGGTAGTGGGTGGCGTTGGCGTCAATTGATGATAGGGAGGAATTAACTTTGTGTTTTGCGGCATGATTTGGTCCAATGATTGAAGTGTCTCGAGTCTTTGAACGAGAGTGTGTGCTAAAGGTAGGGGATATGGGATTTGGAGTTTGAGGCTCTATCGAAGACAAGGGGCTTCTTCCAAAAGGAAGCTTTGAAATTGACATTTGTCGGCGAAATGATGGTTTTCGATCGCTCTTTATTAACGGAAATATTGAAGCGTGATATTCATCCAAATGTAGATCTAATTTAGACTCTTCATCGTTCCATTGGAAGTTATCAAAGAACGTGTCGGCCATACTTGTCATAGAGGCTCTCCTGCGAGTTCCACTGACTTTCCCACTCAAGACTGGGCTTTGGAGGTTTGGAGATAGTATTGGTCGATTTGACGCCATTCGACGAGATCGTCTTCGAATTATGAGATTTTCGTCGGCAGCATCTAAAATCACTGTCTCCCGTATCCTGCCTGCCAATATAGCTTGTTCCTCGCTCGAGAATTGTTTTCTTTTGATCGTGTCCGGGAATGATTCGTAATTGCTCAAAAACCAGGATTTATCATCACTATTAGAGGGAGAATGTTGCTTCTTCTTTTTCAAACGTCGCGAGGGTCTGCGTCGAGGCTCGAGCTCTGAAATCTTCAAGCCACGTCGGTCGGCGATGGAGCTCTTGCGGATACTCTGGGTGGGAAGCTCATTGAGGGCATTTGACCTCGAACTTTGTGCGAATCGAAGACGCTCCAAGGTAGAAAAATACTGCGAAAGAGTCCCGTCAGTACCCATCTTTGATCACTACGTTTCTACTGTCGACAAACACATGAGACGAATTGTAAAACCACTGTCTCTTGTACCTGCATGCCAATGAGTTCATAGCGTCTGCTGATCTCGCCGCCAGTGTGAATTCGAGAGATCTAGCGCGCATGTGCGGGCGGGAACTTGGAAGACACCACTAAATGTACCAATGGGAGACCCAACTTTCACGGACACAGGCTAAACTTTTATAGCTTTGCTTTTTTTTCGATAGCTTGACCCTGAAATATAACAAAATGACCTCCAACCTTGCTTTTATTAAATTATGATAACCATATCGCGGCATATATATGGTAAACTGTAAAATCGATAACAACGAAAAAGATATATATACCTTCCGTTTTAGAGCTGGGGGAAGAGCATGGAATTCTTCATCAGTAGTAGCATATCCACCGCACCCCGTCATTTCCTTCTGATGCTTTCGATGTAAACCTGACGATGAAAGATTTGGCGAAGATTCCGGTCGTATATCGAACGAGGGTTTTGCCAAAGCCGTCGGCGAGAAGAGATTCGAAGTCGAATTATTTGTTAGCGTTGAGAGGGTAGAGATGGGGGTGATGTGCGGATTGCGCTCTTTCATATTTGACACCATGACGGAATATCCAATCGAGTGCAGAAGGATTCTTCTTTTTCTTTTGTCAGAAGAAAGAGGAGAGACTTGAGTGGCTATTCAGATTTCTTGTCTCCCAAGTTCCAACCAATGCATCAATCGTGCAGCGCGTTGCGAACGAATCTCCTTACGACGGGACCGCTGATATAAAGGTTATTGCGGTTCTTTTCCGCGTATGGTCATGATGGAGTGTGCAACCCCGGACTGATTCTACCTGTGAGCTCACAGTTTGGTACCGGATGGGTATGGAATCTTGGATCGTATGGATGAGTATGGGCATATAGAAGTAGGGTAACTGGATTCCGTTATGATTTTCGGGTTTATATGAGATAACGAACGAAGGAACGAACGAACGAACGAACGGTGGAATGGAACGAATTACATTACTACAAGCAATCAAAAGACTGGAGAACATGTGGAGAGGATGGAAAAAGTGGAAGATCCAAGAACTTCATCTGATGGGTTCTGATTCTGATCAATGATATTGAAACCCGTTGTGTTCATTGATCCCAGTGACATAACCACCAGCCTGGGTCTTCTTCTCCCCTTGGGCCTCTTGGGTTGCTGTCTCTCTTTTTCAATCCCTCCATTAAGGTAAGGTTATTGACTCGTTATTTTATGTATTGTCACAATTCAAAATTACAGTATCAATATTTGGTTCTTGATTTGCCTAGAGATCTCCACGTCCATTCTGGAAGCACAAGGGTTTGTATCCAAGGGTCCTAGTATGCAGGCACAAGCTTTCACCAATAAATAGACCTTGTTCAGATATCCATGGAAGATCCTTACTTTTTCCGCTTCGAGAGACCACAATGAGAAAGGAATAAGAGATATGGACCAAGACAAACAGGCATTTATATTATTGATTAAGAGAAAGGGAAGAAGTTCCATGGAAACTTCTTCTTAGATATTCGGAAATGCCTGTTTCTCTCCTATCTCTTTCGTTTCCTTGTCCTTTTCAATGTTAGACAAGACATCCCACTGTATATATACGAGTATACCATACACAACATATTGTTTCTCACGGCTAACGGACATAAACCCGTTATACAACAGTGATTCTGTAATCTTGAATTCCTGTGACATAAATACACAATGTATACGGTATATATATGCAAACACAACCTTAATCAAGCCATGTTCGTGAGAGGGCCCAACTTTACTGCACCTCTACCGTATTTGTGTGATACAGCAAACGCCCGTGAAGCAGTATCAGCCTCGTGGTTTCGTGGATTCTTAGTCCGAAAACAATCAAGAGGCGTACTGCATACAGCAAGGATAGGCTATTTGGACGATAACGTTCTCTGTTGCTGTTTTGTAGAAGCTGAAAATATCCCCTTCCCCTCTCCCTTGCATTTATCTAGTGATTATCTGGAATCGCGCCAGCAGTTATCTTTGGGCTTTGTTTACAGTATTATACTCGAGTATCTTTCACGTAAGGTCATGTACGAAAACCAACATGATACCGTATTCATTTATTGCCAAAGGAGATCTTTCTTGTCGTTGTAGATGTATAGTAGCCTAGGAGAGGTGTTGTGGAATGAGGAGGAGAAGCGGTCAGATCCTTCCGCCCTCTTGTCTTCTCCACGGCTGGTGGCAACCAACTTGACAACTACAGCAAAACCTCTCTATAAGGATACTTTTTTCAGCGCCAAAAATAAGGATATTTGGAGGTATCCTTATATCGAGATTTCAATGTAGTCACGTGTCGTCACGTGGAGCCACGTGCTCTGATATATCAATACCCTTTCGGGTCAAGATTGGATTTCAATTACGTGTATTACCCTTTCAAGTCAAGATTGAGATCTAATCACGTGTATTAGTCACGTATACTACCCTTTCGAGTCAAGATCCGATAATATCCGATGAGATTCCTACCCTTTCCGGCCTAAATCCACCCAAAATAAGGATATGCAAGGATTTCGGGACCCAAAATATTAAGGATATCGTTATATTGAAGGTTATCCTTATATCACCTCTTTTATTACCAAATTATTAAAGGGACCCAAAATATTATCCTTATATGGAGGTTATCCTTATATCCAGTATCCTTATAGAGAGGTTTTGCTGTATACATGAATCAAACGCGGGTGCTTCACGAAATCAAGTGATCAGCATCTCAATATCCCTTTTCTTTCTTGGAAAATTCGATTGGTGTACTCCGTACATATTGAATACATCTCCCGAAGCAGAAGATGAATTGCGCATCTAGATCTACTAGAATTCACAGATTGTATATGCCGATATATATGTGAACCTTCAAAATTCTGAAATATTTCATATCATCTCCAAAATATCTCAAAGATATCACATTACACCAATTCACAAGTCCGCAGATACACTCACACGGTTACTCGCATTAGCCGTGACAACCGCATCATCTCGATTCTAAATAATTACACAAACGCCATCCGTACGTATATACATCACAATTCAAATCAAATCATATCAATCATATCATGATTCCAAAAATTTGAAGGGATACAAAAACCGACATACAGCACAATACAACGTGCTCAAGCCCCTCCTCTCCTCGGTCATCGGCGCCACTGGTAAACTCACCAATTAGCAACTACTATACCTCTTGTGTTGGATTCTAGCACTTCTTGCTTGCTTGCTTGCTTACAAGTTGCAATGTACTTGATACTTAGTTCTGACTGTTCCCAACCGTTAGCATCTTACAGAGTACAATGTCCGTCTCCATAGATAGGAATTCCTTGGTACCGTACAGACACGTCGCGAAGGATTCCGAAGGATTCCTTCCGTAAATAATACGTAGTGTATCCAGTTCTTCGGTAACTAATTCTTCCTGTGATTGAACACTTCGTAGGAAAGGTCAAGCTGCTCTTCTTTATGATAAGCAGAAAGATATATTTAGCTAGAAATACATAAAGCACAAGGTCGTTTCGGAGGTATACATATAAGTACTAGCCTACTTGTTCCAAGCATTCAATACAACGAAATAGCAAGGAACTCTTTAGAAACGATATGTACATAGTACATTACCCAGTCTGGGCCCTTGGCAGTACTTAACGAAATATATCTCCATTCTCCATTTCTCCACATCTCCTCTTTTCCCTCCCTCCCCTTTCCTCTTCCTCCTTTCCTCCTTTCCTCATCCACAATATTCTAATTGTAACGTAAATCAATATGTACATCACGAAACCTTATCTCGTCGATGAAACCTTACTTTATATTCAAAATTGTGATTGCAACCTTACCCATACCCATCCTACCCACCTAGATATCTATCTCGCAATACAAGTTTTACTCTGCATCGCTTATATACGATTGCTATACCACCCCGTCCTATATCTATATCTATATCTATATCTATATAAAAAGAGCCTAATCCAGTCCAATCCAACTCAACATATGTAAATCCATATATCAAATCAACGTAGTATTCCCGCACCCAGCGGCTCGCACACAAAACTGTTCTCGGCGTGTACTCCGTCATCATTGCATTGGTATACTCGTACAGAGTTCGGAGTAATAAATGCCGAATATAGTAGCTCCCAGTCTGCCAGCCAGTACTTTATCGGTAGATCATGGTCATATCATCAGATCGGGTCGGGTAAGATCATAGGTTTCAAGCCTCGATGTAAGAGTCTCGATGTAAGAGTCTCGATGTACTTTAGTATTAACCATCAATAGAATTGATAGGATATTCTTATATATGAGTAGGTATACCGGTATTATAAAAACCGCAATAAGCGAAAAATAAGAAAAAAAGATCCAAAGATACACTAAACTACATCCGGACCTCACATCCGATCATCACATCCGAGCCATCACATCACATCCCATCCCGATCAGAAAATATCGGCTTGGCATTTACCGGTTGGCGGGACGGGAAGTGCGCCCGGTACAGCTTTGAATGAATTGACCTCTGCAAACCTATACGACGAGACATTACATTACTTCAAGTACCCTGATATATATGATATGCTATATATTACATTTTACTGCAAGAGAGAAACAAGAATGCGATAATCCAATAAGTATACTGTACTAGTATTAGAAAACAACAACAGTAACAACAACTTTTGAAGATTATGCCAGCCAGCAAGCAAGTAAGGTGCCTAGCAAACGAAAGGTTCCCCCCATATCAACCACCGAAGCCAATGTCGGCCAATATCACAATTTCACAAAGTCACTCCCTATCAATTCTTCGCCTCAAATCCAGTTACAAGTATCCCGATATTTTCCATCCGTCCATCTATCCATCCATCCATCCTTCCTTTCAAACCCGCATCCAGCAGCTTCAAGAAACTGAGCCCCATCACATCACCCAGAGCCAAAGAAGCAAAGAGCCAATTATATCACCACGAAGAAGTGAGACGCAAGCAAAAAAGATGTACTGTGAAGTGCCGTATGTCCCAAACTCATCAAACGCTCCACCACAGCAAAGCGAACAAAGCAAAGCAAAAACGAAAACAAAAAATAAACATAAAGGATCTTTAGATTCGCTCGCTCGGCTAACATCAAGAAAAGATAGAAACCCAGATGCAGAAAAATTAGACCAAAAAAAAAGAATTCATGCGCGCGCGATGAGTTCGAAAACTCGGTATATATACCATTGATACCAGCCAGCGAGAAGAGCCAACTCCATAGATACCACCAAATCAAAGCACTATTTATCTACCTACCGTTACCTTACCCGATGAGAAATGATCCAATCCTCTCTAAGAGGATGAGGTTGTGGGTGTGTGGAGAGAATGCAACGGGTCCCAGTATTCGTAGATCCTATTTTCTTTATTTTTACCGGTGACGGCTGGAGCTGTGAAAGTCGAGCGACCAGTAATAGGATCATAGGTATCGTATGAGGCGGCGAGACGTTTACCGCCGCCGCCGGGAAGATCGACGATAAAATTGGGTGTTACGAAACCACCGATGGAGCCGCGGATGTGGCGTTCAAGACCCAGGATTGTAGAGAGGGGGGTGCGGAGATCTTCAACGTACTGCACCATATCGGCTTGGTAAACATAGTACTATGGCATGTTAGAGTGTGCACTAGTTATGAAAAGTGGAATAAAGACTTGAAAAGAGATGATGATGGGTAGAAGGATACGTACAGGGATGACGTTGTTATCAGCCACGGTCTTGATGAGTTCACTCATGGTGGCTACATCATCATTGACTCCTCTGAGCAAGACAGTCTGGTTCCTCACAGTAACATTGTTCTCGTGTAACTTCTGAAGGGCCAATCTTGAGACCCAGGTCATTTCACGAGGATGATTGAAATGTGTATGGATAGCCATACTTTTGCCTGCCTTTCTAGCCAATTGTGAGAGGCGAATCATCTCAGCTGCCCATCCATCGCAATCCTCAAGAATAAAAGCAGGAGATACGGCGAGACCTTTGGTGGCGAATCGGAATCGTTTGATATGGGGGATGGAAATAAGGCGTTCACCGATGAGACGAAGGTTATCGGCGCTTAAAGTGTAACAGTCTCCGCCAGAAACAACGATGTCTTGGAGTTGAGGGGTATCTTCGATGTAGGTAAAAATGTCTTCCCAGCGTTTTCGTTGAGGTTTGAAGGTGGTTTTCTTGACATTTTCGGTCTCCGGTCCGATGGACCATGAGCGAGTGCAAAAGCGACAGTACAGTGGACATATTGATGTTGCTTGGGAAAGTTTAGCGGACGCTCATTATGAATATCAATTTGAGAGGAAAGAAAGCTTACCTAAGAATAAGGCTTTGTCATAGTACCTATGAACGAAGCCTTCCACGGGAGAGTCGTCAGACTCATGCAGCGAGTCTAACTCAACCTTGGGATGATCCTCAAGTTTGCTTGACTTCATTGGTATGAATTGGCGACGAATGGGATCTTCAAATGGATTGTTCCAATCAATGATACTTAAGATGTGGGGCGGCATGCGTATTGCCATAGGCGCTAATTTGATACCCTCCTTAACATCCTTAATGAAGTCTTCTCGAGTTACAATGCCAGGGAAATCGGGATGTTTTCGAAGGACAGGGGGTAAAGTTTCCAACATGAAAACTTCTAGTTGCATTATGGTGGCTATGGTATAACGAGTCTGCAGAAATATATCAGCGTTTGCAAACCTGAAGTGGCTCATCGGGCTGGAGAACTTACATGAAATTTGTTTGTCAGGAATTCAGCTTCAGTGACATCTTTCCAGCGGGGAATCTTTTGCCAGTACGCGGGCCTGTCAGAGATGGCAGCATCGTATACTGGCAACCCAGGTACTTTAGGAGTGGTTGGAGGTATATATGGCTCTGGAACAGGTCCATCATTGAACATAGGAATATCTGTTACGGCTGCTCGACCTGATGCATTTGATCGAAATTGACGTGTGGAAATGAGGGGTATTTTGGATATCGAGGACAGGTTTCGCACTGCGTTCTGGAGACATTGCCGAGGTACTGCATCACTCTTCACCCTTGTTGATTTTGCGAATAAGGAGGGGCAGCTTTTGGCCGCTGGGGCGATTCTGGTTCGTGCTAATCCTCCAAGCATCTTGAACATTAATCTCCAAACAAGTGCTCGTAAAGTTTATTGGGCTCTGTACTTGGTCAGTATTTCAAGGACAAAGTGGTGGTTTTTATAAAGAATGATGGAGCCAACTGAAGGTTTCTGTTGGGGTGATTCACAGAGAGGCAAAGACCATTCAAGGTTGTACTGCGTATCAAAGTTGGTAAATACTTACAAGCTCGTATTATTCTAATTCGAGACAATTGTTATCTCGATGCAAAAGATAATCCACACACAAAGGTGAATCAAATTATGGACTGATGCAAGATCAGGTGACGAGTCAAAAGGTTGGGAGCAGGCAATTATATTAAATGCAGGTCTCTCTCCCAGAAAAGCTGTACTTCTATGTTGTGTCCCACACATACACCTGCCCAAGGAGAATATCTAAGCTCGGAGCCTCGAACAACCAGCTGACCCGATTGAGCTTGAGGATTGGCTCGAAATAGGAGCACGTTGGACAGTTTATAAGTATGTGACGTGAGACGCCCTTGATTGGTAAAATACCCAGGAGAATAGGATAATTTCTAGAGTTAAGGACCCACTACAGTGTTGCCTATCGAACTGTGCATGCGTGTACTCGTATGTGCGTATATATGACTGATGCAAGAGATGTCGTTGGTCGTACAGTCGAGCAGACTCTTCGAGGTCAGTCGATATAAAATTCGTGCCTCAACTTTCCAATATCTGCAAAGATATCTTCCCAGCAGCTTGGGCCTCCGGCCGGGGAAGTTGTGATGCGTACGGAAGTAAAGCCCGGATGCAGTGTGTTATGTTGTCTGTTAAATAATTTGGACTTTCTGATTGGATAAATCGATATTGGTGATTCTAGAAAAGAAGTGTGTTAAAACCGCAATGCCGTACAACCTCTGCAGGCACGAATCATGCCCTGGTAGCAAATGAGGAGAGTCCCGACATCTGCAACTGCATAAGAGGCACGCAAATAAGGGCGATCATTGATGACTTCCATCAGAACAAAATTTTCAGAGGATGTTGCTCAACTTTAATACCAACATTTGCACTAAACAATAATGCCGCCTGCCAAAGCCACTGCACTGGTGCTTTATTCCACCTCGTAACGAGATGAACATGGTTAAAATAGTTCTAGCCCTCGGAAATATAATTGCGTTCAATTGCATGGTAGTGACCAACAGAAGGAACAAGCTTCCATCCTCAATTGGGAACAGCGGAGGAAGCATCGGCTTCAAGCCTCCAAATCTTACCGATTACTTTATGTGGATGAGGCGGCATAGCGACGAGGCACAGCACCTGTTTAGACAAGAGAGCTGCATGTGCTACTACATTGGGTAGTCTCTCATGTCACTTAATGACAGAATTTTGAAGGCGTCAGCACTTAAATTTTCGACGTTGAATGTACTTCTAAACGTTTATCGGCGATATTGAAAGAGAAAAAAACGCGCCACCTTGCGACAACACATTTACGATAATATTTGGAGGGGTCATGGTATTCGCATGATGCTTCGCATAATGCTTGTACTTAAGCAAGCCCCGAGTAGCACAGGAAAGCTCTAAAGCAGAAACATAAACTAATGATAACAACATACAGTATATGCAGCATGGAAAGGATTCATCTTATCTCATCATTTTTCCTGGATAATTGACAAAATAAATGTGCTTTGTAATGTAGAGCCAATGAATAACAGACTAAACATAGTACCTGCTTTCAAAAGATTAAATAGATCATGCAAGCAGGCCCCAATTAGGTAGTTCCGAAGTATTGAAACTGCGAACAAGCTCGAATTTGAGGCTTGATGGACCATATTGTTGGAAAGCAAAAAGTATACGGAGTAATAGGTAGATTCGAATTTCTCCAGGGTGCAATCTTCATCCGATTCTGCACCTTGGCAACAGCCATGGCCCGCTTGGTCCTCGTTTTGTGGAAGCTGTACGAAGCAGTTACATGTGCGATGACAGCAGCTGTAGTGCAGGAAGTAGGAGGTATTTCTCTATCCTTGCTATCTTGCTACCTATCAGACCCTTCATCAGATGACCCCAGATAATTCTTCCGATTGCTAGGGGTTCAAGGGATTCATTAAAAGGTGTGGTTTTCAAAAGTTTAATTGAGAAAAATATTAGTATTCGGGTCCTCGAAGATGTTGCAAACATGATGTATAAAAAAAAAAGGAGGGGGTTATTCATATATACATACATATACATATATGTATATGTATAGAATGGATGGATGGATATATACGTATATATAAAAGGAAGAGTATGAAAAGAGATGAGATGAGATGAGATACCAGTACAAGTAGTAAGTATACTTGTACTATGGGTACTTGTGACTTAGGGGAGTCTGGAACTTTTCATATCACCAGTAGGTAGTGAGAAGTTCTTGTTTGTTGCTGTTCAGAAGTATGAGTTCTATCCTTTACGGTTTCTTCCGATGCCGAAACGACGCGGGTTGGTGGGCAAAATAAGAATAGCGACACGTGATTTATCGCGCTAGTTTAGTTTTCCTGTTGTTCGAGAGTACTCAGTATAATCTCCATTTTCCTCCAGCAAGGTCCTAATACCACCACCCACTTCACCTCCCTCCACCACTTTGAATCTCCTCTCTATCAATTGCACTCCTGTAGCAATTGATTCTCCTTAATCCCCTTTATACATAGGATCTTGGTCAAGATGTTCAGAAACGCTCTCAAGCAGTCCAGCCGGACGGTGGGTGCAATTTCTGCCTCTGGCAGAATTGCCACGGTACGTCAACAACAAACTTCTCATGTCACTACTTTACTTCACCGCTATCGACATCTATTCATTTAGATATTGTTTATTATGTCAATTGACGTTGGGAAGTCATGGTGTCGATACTTTCGAGCTTCGAGAAGCTCCAATAGCTTGTTGACGAGGATTTTTCGGACTTCGGCTAACCAAACGTTTTCTGCATGCATAGCGAACTGCCACTCCAGCAACTTTCAACGCAGCATCAAAATCAGTCCGAAGCTACGCATCTGATGCTAAGGCCTCCCCCACCGAAGTTTCCTCCATTCTTGAACAAAGAATTAGAGGCGTTCAAGAAGAGTCCGCTCTTGCCGAGACTGGACGTGTTCTGTCTGTTGGGTACGTTACTCAACAATAATCTTTTACTCGGGTCTAGAATGCTGCAGTCATGTTACGTCGATGTGGATATTTCGATATATGGATGAGAATTACAGGATTACTTGGAGCGGTGTACTGACTTTTGTTACGACAGTGACGGTATCGCTCGTGTCCATGGTATGAGCAATGTCCAAGCCGAGGAACTTGTCGAGTAAGTTTCTGAAATTCGACAAACAATTTCCGGGGTACTGATGGAGAAAAAGGTTCGCATCCGGTGTCAAGGGCATGTGCATGAACTTGGAAGCTGGCCAAGTCGGTGTTGTGCTTTTCGGTTCTGATCGTTTGGTCAAGGAGGGTGAGACCGTCAAGCGTACCGGAGAGATTGTTAGTTGGCCAACTTGAATATACGTTTCAGAATACTAACATGAAGCACAGGTCGAAGTTCCAGTTGGAATGGAGTTACTCGGCCGTGTTGTTGATGCTCTCGGAAACCCAATTGATGGCAAGGGACCAATCAAGACCACCGAGAAGCGCCGTGCGCAACTCAAGGCCCCTGGTATTCTTCCCCGTCGATCCGTACACGAGCCAGTACAGACTGGTCTTAAGTCTGTCGACGCAATGGTGCCCATTGGACGTGGTCAACGTGAGTTGATCATTGGTGATCGTCAAACCGGAAAGACTGCTGTTGCCCTTGATGCCATGCTTAACCAAAAGCGTTGGAACGAGGGAACCGATGAGAGCAAGAAGCTCTACTGTGTCTACGTTGCCATTGGTCAAAAGAGATCTACTGTTGCCCAATTGGTCAAGACTCTCGAAGAGAATGACGCCATGAAGTACTCCATCGTCGTGGCAGCCACCGCTTCCGAGGCCGCTCCTCTTCAATATATCGCACCTTTCACAGCAACATCCATGGGAGAATACTTCAGAGATAATGGGAAGCACGCTCTTATCGTATTCGACGATCTTACCAAGCAAGCCGTCGCATATCGTCAAATGTCTCTCCTTCTCCGTCGTCCTCCTGGACGTGAAGCATACCCGGGTGATGTTTTCTACGTATTTTGGCCCCATTTTAAATGGCCCCACTAAATACCATCCATGATAAGCTAACGTCATCTAGTTACATTCCCGTCTCCTCGAACGTGCTGCTAAAATGCACGAAAGACACGGTGGTGGATCTTTGACTGCTCTTCCAATCATTGAGACCCAAGGTGGTGATGTGTCTGCTTATATCCCAACCAACGTTATTTCGATTACTGATGGACAGATTTTCTTGGAGGCCGAGCTTTTCTACAAGGGTATTCGTCCAGCGATTAACGTTGGTCTTTCCGTGTCTCGTGTCGGATCTGCTGCCCAACTTAAGGCCATGAAGCAAGTCGCTGGTTCCTTGAAGCTTTTCTTGGCTCAATACCGTGAAGTCGCTGCTTTCGCACAATTCGGTTCCGATTTGGATGCTGCTACCAAGCAAATTCTCAATCGTGGTGAAAGAGTAAGTTTTTAATACATCCACAAGTTTATACAAATTACACAAGCTAACAAATGATCTTCTACAGTTGACTGAGCTCCTTAAGCAAAAGCAATACTCTCCCATGGCTGTTAACGAAATGGTTCCTCTCATTTACGCCGGTGTTAATGGTCACCTTGACACTGTACCAGTCAGCAAGGTTCTCCAATGGGAGGCTGACTTCATCTCACATCTCAGGACCAATGAGTCAGACTTATTGGCAACGATCGATAAAGAGGGTGCTCTCAGCAAGGACCTTGAGGCTAAATTGAAGGACATTGTTGTCTCTTTCACCAAGAGCTTCGTCTAAATCAATAGCTAAAATAAAAAACCATGGTCATTTCCTCGCTTTTGTTTTTTCCCTTGGCATGTATGTGGGCGGGAGGGAAGCTGTATTTTGAACGCAGTAAAAGGAAAAGAAAAATTAGTATGGTGATGTGGTTGGTCGGATAGATGAAGAATGACAAGCGGAAGATTTGATTAAGAGAAGAATCAAAACTGTAAACAACATGTCCATACATATATTTGATGTGATGCGACCATATGATGAAACTATTTTAGCAATACCCAATATGATATATCCTTGACCCTGCATTAATATGTAGACAGAGTACTAGACGCGCCAAAATTGTCATTTCTAGTCTAGCATTATGCATATAACCCTCTCCGAAGACCTTGGTTAATTGGCTAATCAACCGAGGTCCTCGGAGAGAGTCTAGTTGGTCAACTTATAAATAACGTATACTAGTAGATAGTGTAATTAAAATCTATATAATATAATAACTTTCTAATTATTATAATTATAAAGAATCTAAAAAGTATTCTGAAAAGCTGAGGTCAGATTGATAATAAAAGATTTTTTTTTATAAAATTTTAAAATCTTTAAATCTATATAATAAATAATTAATATTATTAATATTACTATAGAATATATATTATATAATTTTCAAAACTGATTTTTAAAAACTCAAAATTTCTTTGAATTATATATAATATATTTATATTAGAATCTAATTAAACTTGATTTTATATTGATATAAAATATAATAGAAATCTAATTTTTACTAAATGGAGTTTTCAAGTTGAAGATTTTCGAATAGAAAATAATTAATGAATTTTATAATCAAATTATATATTTCAGATACGATTTATTTAATAATAAATATAATCTAGTAATAATATTATTAAAAAGAGTCTCTATCTTATTTATAGAATCTCTAAATAGCTTCAATTACGATTTATTTAATAACAAATACAATCTAGATATCTAATAATACTATTATTAAACGAGGTCTCTATCTTATTTATAGAATCTCTAAATAACTAGATATAAGATCACGATTATATACTCGATATAGATATCTTTAGAATTAATATTCAGAAAATTATAATATTTATTATACTATAAGTTTCAAATCGAATAAGAGTAACAAAATTAATAATTCAATTAATAAATAGATACTCTTTTTATTATAGTATTTCTCTATCTAGAGTCTATATATATCTAGACTATAAGAGAGTTCTCTAATAATTCTCTTATAATAATATTATAATAAATATATATAGTATTTTAAAAAGAAAAAGAAAAATATATTCTAAAAAAAATCAGTAGAGTTTTAAAATTATATAGTATTTATGAAATTATATTAAATATTAAAGGTTTGATATCTAAAAAAGCCTAAAATGTGATCAAAATCTTTATCTATCTAATACGATTTAGTGATCAAAAATCATATAACCTCTGGAGGGTATACACGCTAGTCATTTCAGCTCATTCCAATCATCAAGATCATTCCAATCATTGAAGTCATTACATTCTTGAAGTCGTCACAGCTGCTAAAATCATTACAGACATTGAAATCATCACAGATGTCGAAATCGTTACAGTCATTGAAACCATGTGATGTATCGAGGCCGGCAATGATCAGTAATGTGACGAGTATGGGGGTGGATTCATTTCAAGGTCTTTCTTTAATGCTGTTTATTATGTTGATAGTATCGTTGGTGAAGGAGGGATATATAAATGTAGGTATAGGTATTGTAGGTCTCATGAATGCAGCATACTGCTACCAATTTAGTATGATGGGATCTGCTGGTGTGAGATCATATTGCTGTAGGTTTGTTTATATTATTGATTTAAGACTAGAAACTTATTTCTAGTTGGTTCTAATTATTCATGTATATAGTTGTGTAGTTGTTGGAATGTTAAATTTAGAGCTATTCGAGAGAAAGAAGAAAGGAGAAAGGAGAAAGATTGATGAAAGTAAAAGGAATTCTCTATACATTCTTTTCAGCTGACCTGACTACTATACTCAATAGTAGTTCTTTAGGATCTATTATTTGACTTCTCACAACTCAAGGCTTCTTTCTATTGAAATCATCAAAAATGTCAAAAAAAAGAGGGGCCGGGGAAAGCTGAATATCTGGATGATTTTACTAGAATAGTCGAAGTGGTCAAGTTATGTAAAACCTTAAATTGGTCTTATATAACATTACTTGCACTTTCAACCTCCTCTACACAGTAGGGTATCTAGGGTATCTATCTATTTAGGGTAAGGGTATGTATGCGGAGCGGGTCAGCGGGTAGGGCCCGAGTACAGTATCATCATATTATAATGACTTCTATTTGTATCGTCGTGTGTAGGTATACTCAGTAAGCTTTTTTACGTGTGCTTATGGTGGGTTGTAGGGGGTTGTAGGTAGGGTGGTCAATAGGTAGCCCTGGCGGGCTGGATCGTGGATAGAATTGCCTTTCGAAATGGGGGTAGGTTAGGTTTGAGTAGGATTAAGTAGGGGGATAGGGGTGGGGATTTACTGTGGTATGGCTTCTGCGGGTAGGGGAGGTTGAGGATGGGAATGGGATGGGATGGGATGGGGGGAGGGATGAGGGGTGAGTTGGCTTGGGAGGGGTGGTGTCGGGACCTGCGTGGTATCCACGTGGTGAGCGGCCCAAGGGTCGAAGTTTATGCTTATATTCATACATATACTAGTATGTATGTATATACTTGTAAACTTCTGCCTGGGGTGGTTAGTAAGTAGGTAGGGGAATCAAAAAAGATGGACATAGGGCGGTGTACGGTACTAAGCTAGTAAGTTGTATCTAGGGTAGTGGTCAATAGGTACCCGCAGCGGGCCGGATCGCTGACATAAATGGATGGGTGGGTTGAGCAGGGGATGGGAATGAGGGGTGAGGAGTGAGGGCCTAGACTGGAAGGGCTGGAATCCAGATTAGGGGTCTAGGCTAGAGTCGGGACCTGCGTTGTGTCCATTTAGTGAGCGGCTCAATAGTCGATGTTTATGCATGCATGTTGATTATTGAGGCGGTCTGTGGATAAGCACGTAACGGTTTATTCAGGGGAAAGGTGGAATGAGGTATGTATGTATGTATATATGTCAGGGCAGATTATGTCACGGTCGTTGACTCATGTGCGTTGTCTATTCCCAACATGGGACTTTCTTTGAGTTATTTTTCTGACTTTGCTAAATAAGAAAGAATCATATATGCAGTATAGTATAGAATAGAATAGTATACTATACTATACTAAAAATATACAACCATGAGATGGTCTAGAAGCTCGCCGACACTGCTGCTACTGAAGAAGCGGTGTTGCTGCAATGGTCACGGATAGGGATCGCATGGTATGGCTGGATGTCTACTATAGAACAATAAAGATATAGAGTAGAATCGATCCCCGAATTCTAATAGATGTACAATTTCAGTTTATATATTTATATGTTTTGGTGCACTTAAATCAAATGGGACATTCAAAATAGCTGAGATGTTCCAGCTGTTTAGAGCATTTTTGGTATCATCATATGTGTATTCTTCATGAAGTATAGTATAATAAACGGGAAAAGAAGATGCAGCGTTGGAAGAGGAAGGGAATTCAGGCCCGGGAAAGAAGCAAGTTAGTCGGGTCAGTCACGCAATCAAAAGTAAAGGGAATTAATCAGTTAGCAAATCTGGAACTATCTACAGGTATCATTGCCAATCATGTTCAAAGGCTTTTTGTAACTACCAACTACTAGCTGCTCCCCAGTATCTCCTCCCTCCAGTATCTTATCCATATCGACCATACGTATCATTGCAATCACATCACATTATTTGCATAAAAGTGTGCAGTACCGTATATGGATTCCATCCATCCTTTCCATTCCCACTACACCAGTTTTGTTTCGCATCGCGGCCATTCATTCTTCATCCCCAGTCGTGTCAACTTTTATTTCCTAGTTGCTGAAGGTGTAGAACATTTGATTCGTTTGCCAGGCCAATCATCTGTTCACCATCCTTCTGCAGAACTACCTCCCTCTCCATATAAACAGCAAACATTGTAACTTTTCGTTATCTAACAGTAGCTTTTTGAACAAAGGAAAATCGGTGAGAGAGCTTACATACTGCGATAGCTGTATGCATGGTGCTCATCTGAATATTAGTGAGGTCGAAAAGTGAGTAGTTTTTGTAATCGTACAATGGGGGGTGAGAAGGGAATCAATGTGAGTAGAAACCAATCTTACTATTGTTGGGGAGGAATGGCCAATGCAATCTGAACGCATAAAGACCAATCAAGAAGAAGTTGATCGATATGAACACGAGATGGAAGGCCCTCTTCGAAGGGGCTGACAATGCTAGAAGTGATTTCCAAGCAAGGAACCAAATCAGAAAGAAGAGTTTCTGCTGTAGCCTGAAGTAGAACGTCTACTGTAGTAGATCTGGCCTACCTCTGTGGCGCCAATGATTGTTGGTGTGCGTCCTCTTGGTGCCCTAGACTTTGTAGCTGACAACAGAGTTTCATCATCCTTCGGAATCTCAAGGTTGAAGAGAAGTATTGTCATCGCCTGAGCTGCACACATATATCCATGTAGGTCCATGACAGGTGGTTGAAGGTTCTTGTTCGAGTCAAAGGTTGCTCTGTTGAACATAGCATAGACAATGCCATGATCACGAGATCTGCTTTGGTCCTTGTCTGGAGAAAGTGCAATGGCCAAAGGGGAAAGTGGCATTAGAACTCCAAAGCCCAAAGCACCCTGTTCATGAAGTCTTGGTCCTTCTTCTTGATTCCAGGTATAGCAAAACTCATTGGTACGCAAGGCCTTCAAGAATGCTTCCTTCAAGTAAGTTTCCTGGTTAAGTTCAGACTCATAGTCATAAGGAAGACCATAAGATGCCAAGATTTTCAAAGTGAGACCATTTGGTCCCAAAAGTTCCTGGTCCGACATACCAGGGTATGGGCAATCGACTTTGGCAGCATAAACTTGATCGAAACCATATCTCTTGCCACTGAATGAACACGAGAAGTTTGCTTCTGCAGCAACTGACTGAGCAACATTGGATGGAGCATTACCAGATGGATTTTCTGCATCATCATCATTGTTGGGTCCACCAATCCTGCTGGAAAAAGAAGTACCAATTGAAGTCGAACTCATTGTTGAGAAGGCTCTCGTAAGTGATGTACTGGGTGTTGTAACTTCTGGTTCCAGGAGCTCCTGATGAAAGCTATTTCCTAGCATGCTATCACCTTCCATATACAGTCGCCCAAAACTGTTGTTCAGCGAGATTCCACTGGTCGATGGACCAAGACTGCGATAAATTGAATTCGGGAAAACAAATCTTGGCTGTTTTGGGGTAGCTGGTCCATCCAGATCGAATTGATAATAATCAGAATTCCGTCCAGAATAGTACGAGTCATTTGGAGTGTTGTTCTGTGGCATATCCACCGAGGTCAAATCACTTGCAGAATATGGACGATTGTCGGAACCTTGAGGCTGGGTTGGGGTCAGATATTGGTGAAAGGCCTCTGGCGAATTGTGATTAGGAAAAACAGACTCGGCAGAGAAGCCTCTACTGCGTGGTGGGGCGGCCATGTATAAAATGTCAGAATCACGAGCCGATGAGTCATGAGACATAGACATGGAAGTCTCGGGAGAGTTCACGAAAACATCCTCGCTTTGACCGTCAGTAAAGAACTGCGATTGCTTGGTCAAAGGTGATGAATGTTTCTGAAAGTTGAATTCCATGGGGAAGAAAGCTGGCTGGGTGACCAAAGGTGACAACTGCTTTTGAAAATGAAGCGGATGCGGAACCAAATTGGTTCTTGTATCTCGCTTCGATCTGACAACGGAATGACGCAGATCAGGGTCGGACATATGTTCACCATGCAAACACATATCCTTTGCCATCAAGGCTGCAAATTCGGCCAGCTCTCGCCGATCACCTCGAAGGAATTCAGATCTAGGCTGCTTGCTGAAAATGGCAAAAACACCAATGATTCCTCCGGCATCTGAGATCAAAGGTGCTCCAGCAAAGAACCGAGTATAGGGGGAGCCAGTGACCCAAGGATTTCCCGCGAAACGCCAATCCTATATCATTGTTAGCATGGCATAAAGTTTGAAGAAGAGCACATAGAAAAGCAAACCTGATGTGTGTCCAAGATGACGAGAACTTCTTCCGAATAAAGTGCATGGGCTGCTATGCTTGTTGTGCGCTCGATGTCACCAATATTGTAGCCCACATCAATTCTAAATTTCTCAAAGCGTTCATCAAAGATACTGAGTGAAGCAGAATTGATGCGGAATCGCTTTGCTGCTGCGTCCATCAAAGCAAGAAGTTTTGCACTCAACTCTGCAGGCCATGGTACATCGATGGAATAGTGCTTTGTAATTCTGGTCGCTTCATCATGTGGGTACATTGCTGGCAGGTAAGTGAAATCCATACGCCGCGGAGGTGGAGCAGGAGGATTCGAGATGTTGAAAGAGCCCTAGAAATATGTCAGCTCAATCCAAACCAGCTGTGGAGAATTGATCATCATTGACGCAAGTCAAACAAAATAATACTTACTCCAGAATAACATCTGATGTAGTTGGTCCATTCAGCAATAGCAGAATCATCACCATCAGGTGCTGATGCTAAAACAATGAACTGATGTTGCTCTTCGAGGTCAATAATGTCATTGAAACTATTGGAGGTTTCATTGTAAAATGATGACGAATTAGCGAGTGCCGATTGCTCCTCATCGCCATCGGTAGTGGTTTGCCATTCAGACTCTGAAACCTCAGTAATTGATTCATTCAACCTGGCTGCAGCCCGAGCTCGAGCTCTTCCGATCTGCGTCATTCCTCCAAGTGGACTCGATGTTGTTCTAGACAATGCATTAGGCTCTCTTCGAGGAATAAGCTTTTGTCCTGGTATAGGCCGAATGTAGTCTGGAGGTGGCAAAGTACCCATTTCCTCTACAGGATCAAATGACTCTGGTTCAACTGTAAGCTCTTCACTTCGACCATAGAGTGTTTTGCCACGACTTGGTAAATCTTCCTTACTTCTTGTGCCGTCCGACCTTGAATCTTTCTTAAAAAGACGAAAGAAGCCACCAGACTTCTTCGTACCTGTCGATGCATCACTGAGAACCGTATGAAAATTGCTGCTGTCGAATGAACCTGTTGTTTGCAGTGATGGGGTTGATGGCAGTTGGGGTGTTTGTGGAAATTGTTGAACCTGAGCATTGGTGAATCCACCAAAACCAGTTGAAGATGAACCTGGTGTCAATGGAGCTTGGATGGAACCTGGTGTGGAAGGTCCTGGTATTGTCGCACCTCTTGCATGAGCTTTGGGCTTTTTTACCTTGGGTGTTCCCTGGTCTGTTCAAATCAGAATTCAGAACATCTTTAGAGAAGAAATTTCAGAAAGAAAGTTGAAGAAAGGAAAGTGTGATTAGGTGAATTTGATAGAGGACATATTGATAGGGTTATAGTGAAGATTGTGATAGGGATGATGATCGGAATCGTAAAGGGGAGAGCATAACCGGGAGAGAGAGACATAATTGTATCACCCCACCAAAGAAACATTGTGGCATGAGACGGAGTACAGGTGTATAGCAAACAAGAAAGAAAGCATATGTACATCATATAATAAAGGGATAGACTTACAGTTCATAGGACCCACTCCCAACATCTTGACAATTATTATCTAACTTTTGCTTTGAGTGAGATAATCAACCTACAAGTGTTAGCTGTTCAGCTCAGTGACAACACACCTGTTGCATGTACCAAAGAAAGAATGGGTAGGCTAATGGTACGAAAACTTACAGTCGATCTTTGCAGTGAACTCTTAGTAAGAGTTTAAAAAAGAATTGCAAAGAGTTGTTAAAAGCTTGGCTTTGTTGATGGTGGTGGATTGTAGTCGGTCTACAGGATTAAGAAATCACAGATAGTATCAGTTGCTCCTCCTAATTGATGTGTATTAGTTGATGGAAACAATACTTCAACAGGAATCAAGTGCGACCGACCGTTTGACCAGCTGAGAATAAGACGCGATCCCGACCAGTCCTCCAACAGCTGTGACAACTTTGTACAAATTTATGATACAATATCGTTTTTTGTATGAAGTTATGATATGATTTCAAACTGTTACTAAAGGCTTGTTCAAATTAATAGTCCATTCTAAAAAGTTGTAGAAGGGTTGTGTGGATGGAAGAGGAAGATCGGAGTGTAAAATTGAGAAGTATCAAGAGAGCAGGAGATAGCCTGGTAATGCCGATAGCGGGGACGAAAAGTGAATTTTGAAATGATCTTGCTGGAAGATTCGGCAAAGGGGCTTACCTGGTTCTGAAAGACTTTGCTTGGATGATAACTGGTTTCTCAATGGGGAGTGGCTCTGAATAAGGACTGATTGGAAGGAATGAGTGAACTACAATGGTCAAACCAAGGGACAAGTTTCCTGTGTTTCTGTTAGTAATAGGTTTGAACGTGTTGTAATATGATGATTTGCTCCAAAGGTAGACAGGAGAAGTACTAAGCACACTATTGTCTGGAAAAATCATGAAGAGAATGGTAACTAGGGCAGCAGAATAATAAATAACATAGTGTATAACAAGGAGATACGAGCACTTCAAAGACTGCTTACCCTGAGTAGACTTTACTTCTCAACAATGATATTATCAACAAGTTTTTGAGAAAGAGTTCCTTGGAATTTGGTTCTAATGTCTCCAAGTTGAAGAAAATAATCAACCAAGGTTGCTATGGTGGTTATCTCGTCTCGTCTGAAGAGTAGGGGAATGGCTCGGGCTCGGATAATCTTTGAGGCCGAGCTTGTGAAAGATTGGTTATTGAATGGATTCAATATTCATTGAAGCATCCAATTGATCCAGTTGATAGTGCTGAGGTTTCAAGTTCGAAGATCTCCGAGCCTCGCCCCAGTTGCTTTTGAAATAAAAGAGTTCCCAGATGCACCAAATTTCTCCAACCACAAGTCAAACCAACCACCAAGCACACACAACTACTGGTAAGGAAATAAAGAACCGATATCTCTCGAGTACCGATTTCTGGAATCGCAAGATACTACTGTAATCCCAAATGGTCGCTGATGAGGAATCGTGATGATTCGAATATCCAGACTATCCAGACTATCCAGACCAGGCCAGACCAGACCAGACCAGAGATGGATTTTTGGTGAAATTGTCGATCAGACCCTGTTCCAATTTTTGCTAACTTGAGTGCATGGAAAATGCAGGTCCGTAATCTGTATCCTGGAATAAGCAAAATAGAACAAGATGGCGCTCTTTTGGAAGTTCGAGGAGTTAGATCTGGTGTGACACCGTTTATTTCCCAACTCGAGACTCGGACTGCAGTGCTACCAAGTCTTTTGAGAGTTGTCGGCCGCTATTTACTGCTGCATAATGTATTTAGTACCAGCAGTGTAATGTGAAAAGACCTTTGAGGGGTGATTTTGAGTAACGTGGGGTTGTAAAGATGTTGTGCATACAAGATGGTACAGTACACACAAGTGTTTTTGAAGGGAATGAATTTTATGAAAAAGTTCGATGAACGTCCAAGTATCGAGTACAGAAGGAAGTTCTTTTGATGATTGGGTTGGGATTCTTGAGTATCGAAATGAATGTGAATGTAAAACCTAGATGTCCGGATATGAATGGACGTTGATGAAAGTTGATGAAGGGGGGAATTGGAAGAAGTAACGAGCACAAGAGCTACTCAAGTATACGATAACAAGAATTGAGCAAGTAAGTAAGACTTCTTTCTTTCTGTATTTCATGAATACCGCCGAATATACCTAGGTAAGTAGTAGGTAGTAGGTAGTAGGTAGTAGATAGTATTGTATTGGTTGTGAGAGAACTGGTTTTTGTTTACTTTGCGATTATTATGGTGGTCGATAGAAGGAAGGAGGCCATTTTGTCGTGACTTCTTTCTTCATCAGAAGTCGGTGGGTGCGGCAATACCAATAACAATACCGAGTTGGTAGATCAGTAAGTAGGTACCTAGGTAAGTAGGTAGGTAGTAAGGTAGTATCTAGACACCTCAGATCTCAAGAATCAATTAATCGCCTCGAAATGCAAAATCTAGAATTCTCATGTCCTTCCGTCCTTCCGTCCTTCCGATCAATTACTGTATTGTTTTCTTTTTCTGTTCTTTTCTTTTTCTTCCCTAAGGTTTCCCTCTTCCCTCTTCCCGTTATTCAAGCATTGAAAGTACTATATATACTTAAGGAAAGACAGCGAGAAGCTATCATTCGTAAAGGGGAGCTGTCACTGACATAGTGAGGCTGGAGAACTGCATACTCTTTTGGATTTGTGTCCCTTACCTCGCGGATCTTCTCCACCAGCCCCATACCATACCATACATAACCCCCCCTGCCGACCTGGGTTTGTAGCTCGGACTACTACTCTTGATTTTCAATAATCACTCATTTGGGTAAGAGATGTCTCAAGACAGGTAAGGTAGGTTGTCTACGGAGGTAAGTTGCTGCAATTGAAGAGCGAGGAAATATGAGGAAATATAGCTAGAACCAATAAATGAAATGATACATATTTTACTAATCGTTAAAAGAACCCTGGAGACTTGGCAAAATAGATCTGCAGCTTCCATTTTACAAGTACAATAACCATAATTAACCCATACCTAACCTCAACGTCCAGCTTCCACCGCTCCTTCTATACAACTTCTCTAAAATTACTTTATATGTTTGCCGTATACTTGAATCATTCTTCCAACCCGTCCTTTCTTGCTTCATCAGCTTTCTATCCATTTGCTTAAAGTTTTCATCCCGTCGAAGCTGCCTATCAATTGTTTCCTTCTGCCGCTGTCTCATGGCAGTTTGACATCTCACATTTAGTCCATCATCGAACCTACCAGATCAGATATGTGGCTTTAAAGGCTATCATGGTTGGCTCAAAATCTTTTCCGAGATTGATAAATGTATCGTCGCCCCTCTTGTTCGCATCAACCATTTCGACTTGCACCGTATACTGTACAAAACCAATTTATGCATAATCTGCATTTTAGTCTCGAGTCTTCCATGGAACGGAACGGACGTTGTGTTATTCAATATGCAAACAATCTTCCGAGGATAACTTTACTTCGGAGGTCACCGAGTAAACAGCTGCTTTTAATCAAGAATTGTTTCAGTACTGTGCTTCCTCGAAGATGCCGTTTCATTTTTCGCTTTCCATCTAGCAAATTTTTTGGTTTCAATCTTGTCCCCCTTCATTTTGTCAGCTGTCACAACAGCAGCCGACCTCTTTATGGCCATGCTGATAACCTGCAAAATCCAAAAGCAGAAAATCCACTACAGATCAAACGAACCCATCTTGTGTTTGTACATCCATAATAGGGCTCACACAAACGTCTGCCCTCACATATAACATTTGTTTCTCAAACCTCCGATGATCGCCCATCATTCTGTACAACTGGATGTACCTGATTATACACTACCCCTCCATGTAGTACCTGTAGCCAGCCGTCTATCGGGCTCTTCAACCAGTTTGCAGACACCTGCAATGAACCGGCATCAATCATGTGCCAGAGCAGACTCACACCACTTCATGAACCTTGATTCCCACAAGTAAACAGAGTACAGTGTTTCAGATGCTTGTGAAGTTTCACACATCATAGGGCAGAGATGGCTCCTCGATATCTATGTTCATGGATGAGTATCGCTTGAGCAATTGATTATTCATCATCATCACACACTCATACTTGATTATCTTGGACCCAAACAAGTGATTCGCATCAACACTCTCATCCAGAAGATCAAGAGAAGCTAGGGATGCACAGTTACACAGATGTACAAATGTACTCTTTCCATTGAGGCTTCAAGTGGTCCTGATAATTCAGTCAACAATTCAGCAACTACAAGCTGCCAGTGCAATTTAGCTCTGTGATAACTAAAGGATGGAAGTTTGTCATCACAATATTATAGTTTCAAGGATTTCATTCTTCTCCATTCATTCAATCATGGATCAAAGTTGGATATCAACCCTGACATTCACTTACTTTCTTACCTTTCACTTCCACTTTCACTCCATTACAACCTTTAATGGTGAAATGAACGAAATCCACTCTCTCACTATTAACAAAAGGAAAGGAAAGCACTAATAACCCCAATAACATAACCTCACCGCTCAAATCAGGAGTTTAAAAACAAGAGTGAATAACAATGACACATCACATCATCCTCAATACTTTCCTTCACCTTTCGCCTCAGCCTCGGCTTAGCTCACCTTTGATGATATCTTTCCAAGCCAATCAATTATCTATCAATCAGAAATTCACAATAAAACGAAATCACACCAATTGAAACCTCTGCTTGTATGCAAATGATACAGATACCGATACCGGAGATTGAAAAGGAGGGAATTATAGGGGAAAGTGAGTGAAGTAAGTGAAATGGGAGGGGGTATGGGAGTCACGCCACTTTTGTCTTCCTTGTAAATTAGGTTGGATTTTTGTTTTAATTCGATTAGATATCTATCAAGGTTGTGTTATGGCTTTATGGCTTTGAGGCTTATGGGTATTGGGGAGGGCTTTGGAGTTTGGAGTTTGGAGTTCGGAGCCATTCTGAGAGACTGAGATTGAGGTTGGTTGGTTGGTTATATTGGATGGGATGGACCAATAACCAAGAGGGATTGAGAGAGGAGTGAGGGTTTAAGGGTTTGGAGTAATGGTTTAGAGTAATTTTTCAAGGTGATTTAGTCTATATGATATTGATTTATGATATTTGTTTTTGTATCTGTGTTTATCTTCTTGTTTGTCTTTTTATTTGCTGTAATAGAGTGAGTGAGTAAGGGGAGAAATATATCAATGAATGAATCAAATGAATGAAGATTTTGGTATCGATCTTGGTATCGATTTCAATTTTGGGTTCAATTTTGGGTTCGATTTTGATATCGATTTTGATATCGATTTTGATATTAATTTCAAAATCATATACCGATGTATTCTGTGATACATATTTATATTCGAGCATTGATTGATTGATTGATTGATTCTCTCTATTCAAGTACTAGTAGTAGTAATTAGGTATAGTAATGATTTCCTGATTCATTGATTTTCTAATTTATTACAAGTGATATATTGTACAGTATTGTATATTGAGGTTCTGCATATAGATATAGATATGAATGTGAATATGAATATGAGGAGATTGAGGTTGGGGGTTTGGGAGTTTGAGGATTTAAGGGTATGAGGATTTGAGGATTTGGGATTTGCTGGTGCTTGTGATGGATGAATATAAGTAGTGATTTGCGGTATGGGGGATGGGGATCGGTTGGGAGATGGGTTTTGGGAGATGAGATGCTTGGAGGGAGGATGGAAGAAAAGGTGCCAGTGAGAGAATAAGACATATAGAGAGAGATATAGAGAAAGATTGGTAGATTTTCTGGTATTGTATTGTTGTAAGTTCAAGTCATATGGTTATATATGGTGGAGAATCTAGAGATGAATAAACTAGCTTTGGTGTTCGGTGGCGAGTACAGAGTGTAGGGTATGTGAAATATGATTTTGATTCTTGAAGGTTTTGTGGTGCTTGAGGTGCTTGAGGATAGGGGGTAGGAGAAAGAGAAGAGGGAAGGGGAAGGGGAGGAGGGAAAGCAATGAATAATTATAGTATGTATATATCCCTTAATCGATATTGATACTCGAGTATATACTCATATCACACGGATACCAGATATTTGATATCACGCGGAGTATATATTAAGTGTAGATATTGAGAAATAAAGTGAAAAAAGTAAAATAAAGTAAAATATGATTATCTCTAATCAATACAATCAAATCAATAGCTTTTATATATTACTCGAGTATAATATAATATATATATATAATTTAAGAATTCGATTATACTCCTTTTTAATAAAATAAAAATAATCTTACTAAATAATCTTTTATTATTTATATACTCTATAGCAGTCTAGTACTAGTCAGGTATATGGAAATTTTATGAGATTTTCTAAGTCTAGATTAATTGGAAATTAGAAAGATATATAATGCAATATACTAATTTTCTATAAGAAGGATTTATAAATTAGTCTTACTATATATCTAGGAACGAACGATATTCATATATCTATTCATGTATCTATCTTCATTGCTATACGAATATTAATACTTCAGCAATATAAAGTATTTTTCACTTTCTCTATTTCATTTATACTCATATCTACACATACTACTAGTCCACTGCTAGTGTTCAGGATATATAGATATAGTATAGATATATTACTTAGAGTATTCAATAAACTAGACTTTAGTCTAATAATAAAATAATTTCTGAATATATCTCAAACATTATTTTGATTTGAAATATTGAAATCATATTAATTATTAAATATATTAGAAATAATGAATTGCTTAGAATGATTCAATTGTTTTCAGAGATTAAATGTTATAATCTCTTTTATTAGACTATGTATAATCTGAAATATAGTCTGGACTAATTATTGGATACCTTGATATATATCTCTAGTAGCATATTTCCATACACCTATTACTCATCCTATACCACCTCCTTCAAAACCTAAGCAACAAAGCACGAGATTAAAGTATCTACCCTTTCATCCATATAGCCCCCTTCTCCCCCTACTCCACATTTCCCTCCTCTAGTGTACATACATACATACATAAACTACCTTTCACTCTATCTCTCTATCTCTTCCACCCTTCAGCTTTTCCAGTTCCTTCTACTATTATAATCACATGTCAAAAATATTATACATGTACCATACATACAACCCCCGGACCATACATCTATTCTACCATCTAGCCATCCCTCTATTCCTCCCTTCCTCCCTCTCTCCACCCCACCAACAAACACCCCTCGGGCCCAAAAGTCTCAGTTACACCATAAATAGTAAGCAGAATTGTAATATAGATCCCCCTCTCCCAAATAATTCCGTCCATAAGCAGATAGTTCCACTCCCACGGCCCTCAATACCGAAACCCTAGATACTACCTAACGTTGTTTTCAATCAATCAGGGTTATTGAAGACGGATGAATAGATTGATGCATGCTTATATGATGCTTATATATGATATATAATCCGGGGTACATGCAGCATGCAGTAAGCATATACATAGGCTAAATGGAAATATATGGGTATGTGCGCCGATACTACTCGGCGGGGTTTTAAAAGACGCATAGGCGAAAATCAAAATACGTACTACTAGCTTATTTCTTTATATAATTTTGTGGAATTTCGGTCAATTCATTATATCTTATGAGATAATCTGTATATAAAATTATATTCAAAACGAATACGATTTGAAATAATTATAATCAATTCAATTTATAGAATATCGATAATTTGATATTTATTTTGAAATTATTGTATTTTTATATAATTTTATTTAAAATAAATTTGATATTATGAAACTCTAACAAATATAAAAGCCGAAATTCAATATTGGAATC